>PVJO010008687.1:0-73793 GCA_004026905.1 Hystrix cristata | reverse complement strand
TAATTTTCGACATGTGGTTAGCCAATTTTTCCAGCACCATTTGTTAAATAGGCTATCCTTCTTCCAATGAGGGTTTTTGGCTTCTTTGTCAAAGATGAGGTATTTGAGTGTGCCTGGGGTTATTTCTGCATCCTCCAACCTATTCCATTGATCCTCAGGTCTGTCTTTTTGCCAGTACCATGCTGTCTTTAATACTGTATGGACTCGTTTTTAAAGACAGAGGAGGAACCAAAGAAGCTTGTGGCAAATCGCTGCAGTGATTGCTCTGAAAGATGCAGCTGAGTAACCTACTTAGGTAGAGAGGATTCTTCAGGTGAATGAAGGAAAGCGTTGGAGGAGATTCGAGGAGACAGCAAAGACGAAGACAGGGAACCAAGTGGCACGAGGATAAACCAAAGAACTGATGAATGGGGTTAAGTCGGCTAAAGGTAGAGACTGTGCAGGGATCAACTCATGCAGATATGTGGCCCTAACTCTGAGCTGTGCCAGGCTCCTAAATCCATCCCCGTGGCGCCCACATTTTAGAGCATCTATGCTACCAAGTAGTGACCCGACAGAATCACTGGGCATTGGGCCTCCTGGAAGAATGTGTTTTCATGTGACTCTGCCCATGTTCCCAGGCGCAGAATGGGGCCAGCGTGTAACCTTGATGCTGAGCGCCCCCGCCACCCACCCCGAGAATTCCCAGAGGTACCCAGGAGGAAACCTGCCTGCAGGCTCTAGCACCCGACTGCCCTGTGGTTGGGGGGTGGCCCCAGGGTCCAGAAAGTGAGATGAGCCTAAGAGGCAGCAAGGGGTTCATTTGCTTTTAGCAGCCCTTTCCCGACTGGCAGAGGAAGGTGTAGGTAAACTCTGTCCGACAGCAAAATGTCAAGATGCAGCTTAATAGTGAGGCTGTCTTCTCTACAACTGGATTCTGGGTAGAAGTTTTTATATTGCAAAGGGTCGAATTTATCAAAAAGAATGAGAAATGTGAGATTGAGTCATCTCCTATTGTGGAGAAACAGAGAGAGAGAGATCTCCACTTAAACAACCACCCGGATCGCATGTGGAACATTTCTAAAGGGCTCTGTGGTTATTCCTCCCACTAATACCCATCTCAGCCTGGAGCTGAACAGTGTTTTGTCTGCTTTGCTTTCCCCTGAACTTCACGTGAGTGGCCTCTCGCAGTCTGCACCTTTTCCTGTCTAACTTCCGCTCCACGTAACTGTGGGATCCACCCTGTGGCTGTGGGTGTGCACAGTCCTTCGTCCTCAACTCTGGTGCTTGTTCACGCTCGGACAGTCTGCTCACCAACTCCGCTGCTGGTCGCCCCGACTCAGGCCGTCCTGCTTTGGGCTGCCGTACTTTCTGCTTACAAACACCTCCACGTCTCTGGGTCCCCTCCCCAGGATGGGACGCTGGGTTGCAGGCGTGTGTCTCCTGTCACCCTGGCAGCACTGGAAACATGCTTTCCGATGCCTGCTCCTTTCTTCCCTTCTCCCTCCCTTGCCACCTGAAGGATCTTGCCTGCCCGCTTGTGTGTCCAGGCCACTTGCTGACTGCAGTTTTCCTCCCTGCAGGCCCAGAAGGGCTGGCCAGCCCTCCTGGAGGCGCACAGCACGATGCCAACTCCGCGGACTGCCAGGTCTTCACCCTCACCCCGCCGCCTGCCACCAGGAGCCCGGTGACCCGGCCCCAGCCCGTCACAAGGACACCCAGACAGCCCTTGCTCTTCTTCCCATGGTGGCCCAGGGTTCCCCCCAGATTCCCAGGCAGACCTTTCCTCCCTCCCGACTGCAGCCGCCGCTTCCCGGGGCAGCCGTGGTCCTGGCCACACCGCTGCCTGGCTCCTGGGCGGTGTTTCCTGGGAACAGAGCTGCGAGGGGGAAGCTCATCAGAGGAGAGCAGGGAGAGGAGAGGCCTGAGCGTGCAGAGGAGGAGGGGACTGCGCCTCTAACAAGGCCTGGAAAAGTTCTGCGTCCTCCTCCCGGCTAGAGCTGAGGGACAAGAACATGAAGCAGCTCGATGGCCACGAGGAGAAATCAGTCTCCCCTTCAGCAGCAAAGACAAGAGATCACAGATGATCTCTGTTTGCAAAATAGGGCAGTAACTATGTCGTTCTTATCCCACAGAGCATTCATGCAATAAAATCCTAAAATGGGCTGTTCGAAAATTCCTGTCCACAACGGAGAGCCTGAAGAATCAGCCCCTCTTCTGAATGACACAGGAGAGCATTTCAGGAGAGATCACTATGAGGAACCCTTCACTTACCGCGGTGGGCACATTAATGTTATAAATTCCTGGTGGACAGTGTTTACTTGGCTTAACAAACGGAATGCAATACTTCTTAGTTTTCTCATCCACTCTGGAACAAAAACACGTTTAAGTTAGAATCAGCAATAATTACTTTTTCAAGAGCAAACCCAAATGACATCCATCACCAAGCCACCCGCAGCCTCCTCAGATCCAGAGCCCATTCCCAAATGCACACCTCGGCGGGGGCTCGGGTTCACTTTGCCACTGCGCCTACACAGCCCACGCGGCACTCACTCCTCCTCCAGTCGGCTGACTTCCTTTCCATAGGCGCCAAAGGGCTCCTTGATAACTAAGACTCACACAGATCAGCTCTCCCTTCATCATGACCGCCCCCTTTCAGTTACTGGACTAACTGGCTTAAGCAACACAGCCTGTGTTCTCAGGATTCACAGGAATTTTTTGATCAAACCCTAATAATTTCCATCACACAGGTCAAAAAGTTTTCAAACAGCTACCTGACAAGAAGAGCTCCAGAACTGAGTGCAAAACAGTGTGATGTGGGAGAATCAGCAACCATATATAATTTGCAAACATATCCTCACACGCTTCAGTCCTTGTTTTCCAAATCCATACCTGTAACTCTGGACTCCAGGGGTCCCGCCAGGAGCCGCTGCAGACAGAGCGTGCGCCAGAGGAGGGATGGCCACACCGGGGATCCTGCCAGCCAGGCCACTGCGGTCCCTGAGGCTGCCTGAGGGCACCACCCGGGCATGGCCGGTCCCAGTGTTCCGAAGACAGCCGGCATTTGAAGCTCTAGTGCCCTTTTCAGTTTTCTCTCCATCAACTTTTGACCCTTTTGTTTTAAATACTTTAGCATCCTTAATTTTGGTATCAGCATTGGTATCCTGACCATTAAAAAAATGTTAAGGTGGTTAATCATCAAAAAAAAAAAAAAGGAAAAATGACCTCTTCCTATAAAGTACTTGTACCTAAAGCAGAATTTGCCCAATCCCCTGGCATCTTTATTCTGTCTATGGAATTAAAATTAAATCCAGATTCTTATTCAGATAGTTATTGTGAAAATACAAAAAGAACAGGAATGCAGTTCACACTAATTCTGATGTGTGTGTATGTGTGTGTGTGTAAACTTTCATGGAAAAAAACATGGATGAGTAATCAAGAATGTCACTTCTGTACTTACATATTCAGAATCAGGAACATAAAATTGAGAACACTTTTTTCTTTTGGTTCACTTCATGGTAGTGGGTTGGCAGTAGATCTAAATTAGCTTATCAACAATAGAATCCATAACTCAGCAGGAAAAGTAAAAAATATTTATATAGCAATTTTTAAATGCGTCACTCTATATAAAATTCTAAAAACAAATTTTCTCATGTCATTTAAGGATAAGGATCAGTGTGCAGGTCAGATCAGTGTGCAGGTGTGCATGTGCATGTTGCCCTGTACACAAGTGTTCAGACACTCTTTGGATGAGCGTGGAACGAAGGTTCTCTGAGGAAGCCACGTCTAGAACAGCAGGTCCTGCAGATGGCCTGACCTTGGCTGGCTCTGTCGCCATGAACGCTGTAGGATGACAGCTGAACTTATCCCTCCGTCTCGACCTCTGTACCTGACCTAACATCCTTGTGACGCTGCGCTGGAAGCTACACAAGAGATCCCCACTCAGTGGTAGCCAACTACCTGTGACCCCAGCAACACATTCATAAACGTACTCAATTCATGACCTTCTTGGTTCTGTGGCTATAAAAACTCATGTCACCTCTTTCACAGCGGAAAATGTCACTGAGGGTAACCTGAATTGGTGCTTCCAGACCACAGCCACTTCTATCAGCTTAGAATGAACTATTCTCTGACTTCCTTTAAAGCAGAGTTGTTATTTTATATTAACAAGTTAACCAAACAGTACCGCAGTCTGGTACACGTCAGGCACTTAGAATACAAAGCAGTTTTTAAACAGGTAATATCACCAGGGAAGATACACTGACAGCAAGGCTGAAAGTTAACAACTTGTTCACTACTCAAAACCCTTCTTTAAAACCCTCATTCCCCACCCCTCAAATTTAAAACATAAACATTTACCTGTACAACAAGAGTCTTTCTTTCTTCACCTAAGGATTCATCTTTTTCCTTTTCCTTCTTTCTGTTTTGGGATTTTTTAGGCAAAAAAATATTCCTGGCATCTTTCTGTATTTTTAACTGTAGTTCCTGAGAGAATCTATATAAAAATAACATTTTCCAATAAAATAAAATTGTAGGAAACTAATAAGTGTAGAAAAAACCCAATTTCAAGATCATTTTTTAAAAACTGAGTGTTGAGCCAGGCATGGTGATGCACACCTACAATCCCAGCATGCTTGAGGCAGAGGCAGAGGCAGCAGGATCACTGTGAGTTCGAGGCAAACAAAAACTGAGCGCTGAACTACAACAGTGATGGCGAACCTTTTAGAGCTTTCAGTGGTAACAAACAGCCCGCGATGGTATATGTGCCACAGGCTTGCCACCACTGAACTAGAGTTAAATTACAAAAGTCCTGGCCCAGATCAACGGTTCAGAAAGGGAAGTGTGCTCTATAACCTCAGGGGACTCCTAGGGCCTTTTTATGAGGTAGACAAAGTCCACGCTGGCCTCCCCTTGATGTGAAAATCCTGTCCTTGTCACTCCTGTCTAAGGGTGGTGCACAAACTGATGGTGGCAAAACTGCTGGCACTGCCCCAGTGCCAGTCACCTCCCTCCACAGCGGCATGTTCTCACACTCAGAGAAGAAATCAGCTGCGCTCAAGACCACCCTGGAGAAGCGCTCAACAGTGTGATTTTATTAACCTAAGCCTTGGAACACGTTTCTCCTCAACACTCTGACAATACGCACACACCGGGGACCTGTGACACTGGGCCTCAAGGGCAGTGGCCAACTCGACAAGCACTGGTCTGACCTGGACACAAACCCAACTGGACTTTCCTTTCATAAAACACGATTTTCACTAGGAAGGAAGATGGCAGAAAACGCTGGTTATTCGGTCTTGAGGGATGTGGCAGATATTTTCCTTCAAAAAAGGAAAAGTGCATTGTCACTTCAAGAAACACAACTGACAATATTTGTCAATGATAAAACTCAAAATTTTATGGCAAAATTAGAATTCTGTGAAACCTGTGATCTTAGAAATTTCCCAATAGTTAAAAAGTTTTCTGTTGAGATGGAATGTGAACTTTTAAATATTATATAATGAAACACAACAACATTTAGATCCATGCAATTTAGCCAAATCAGAATTTTCCAAATGACTACCAAATTTCCAAATGACTACCTTATGATGTTAATAAGGCATGTACGAGTAAGAGGAACATTCCAAAAACAAGACAGAAATGGGTTTTAATGCAAAAGGTGAAGAAAAGCACACTGATGCGGTTTCAGATTCCAGTGTGACATCTTCTTAGAGTAACTAGGCCAAGATTTGATGTAGCATCAGAGATGGACACAGAATCAAAGAACATCCACGGTTACCTAAAAAGGCTATTAAAATACTCTTCCATTATCCCAAGTACACATTTGTGTGAGGACAGACTTTCTTCACAGATTTCAATCAAAACCGCCTATCATAAGTAACAGAAAATAAACGCAAACATAAAACTCTAACCATCCACTCAGGAAGCAGAGGCAGGAGGATCACTCTGAGTTTGAGGCCAGCCTGGGCTACACAGTGAGTTCAAGATCAGCCTGAACTATATAAGATGACCCTGTCTCAAAAAAACGAACAAACAATTAAAAGCAAAAACAAAAAGAAGCCAACTATCTTTCTTATTAGCTAGACATTAATGAAATTTGCAAAACTATAAAGCAACGTGGCAGCCCCTGATCTCGCTACTTTCTGTTCTGTCCACTGCACTGAGGCAGCACCTGGACCAGCACAGAGACAGAGCCAGCAGCTCCAGCACCCCCGGCCAGGACACCCACAGGTCTCCCGCAACCTAGCAATGCCAGGCAGCATGGGATGTGCGTGCGCGCGTGTGTGTGTGTGTGACACCAATGCCGGAAATCACACCAGCTCTGCACCACTGCTGAGGTGGGTGGTACACAGAAGGGGGAGAGCTGTGGAAGCCTCATTCCCCTCACTTCCTCCCGAGGTCCCTGGCCCGGCTGAGCGCTTGGCACCGTACCTCTCAGCAAAGCCATCCGTCTGGAAGAAAGTGTGGTGCAGGAGCTCAGCACACAACGGCCTTTTGTCAGGGTCAACATGTAAGCATTTCTGAAAAAAAAAAAACAAAACTCAATTCTTAGCCAAGAAAAACTGCCTATATTTAAATTTCTAGATACTGCATAGGAGAACAGAAAGCTCTGCTTGATAGCCAGTGAAATTTAAACATCTACAATCAAGAAAAAAGTATAACTCTAGAAAATGACTGTCAATGGCTGCTAACATCACAGAAAGAAGAACCACCAGCCAGTGCCTCTAAGAGGGAATAAACAAACTCCTAGGAGTACTCCTGCCAAACTGGGCTTTGACCATGCTCTAGCCTTCCTGTGGGTCTGTAAGCAACACAGCATGTGTTTGATTCCATCATGGGGAGTGGTATGGGACATACAGCCTAGCTGCTTCAATACTTTGCAAGGTTTAAACAGAAAAGAAAGATTAAAAGAAGCATATATTATTAGAAGCACAATGCATAATAGCTAAACTTTGGAAGCAGCCTACATGTTCATCAATACATGAACATATAAAGAAAATGTATTATTTACACACAATGGACTACTACTCTGCCATAAAGAAGAATAAACCTGAGTCATTTGTAGGAAAATGGATACACCTTGAGACCATAATGAAAGATGAAATAAATCAGAGACAGAAACTTAATTATCACATAACTTCTCTTATATGAAAAACCCAAAGTATAAATAATTTAAAACACAAAACAAAAAACAGACAATAGGAAATAGGAAGATAGATCCTTTGCAAATGAAAAGGGGTTCTAGAGATGGAGGAACTGGGAAAAAAGAGAGGGAAAGGGGAATAAAAAGAATCACGATGTGTTCCATACATGTACCCCCTTGCTAAGATGAATGTAAACATTATATACTACAAACATGCACAAATAAATAAATAAATAATACAATACAGAAAACTGGACGGGCCAATTACCCCAAAATAAGTCTTTTTTAAAAAAAGCTTACAGTTAGTTAAGTCTTAAAGACAATCTTTATCCTAATCCTAAATCAAACTATAAAAAGAAATCATGTGAAAATCAATCAAAACTTTGGACAATGACTGTATATTTTATGATATTAAGAAATTACTGTGAATTTTTAAAATTTAAAGCTGTTGCACTATGGAGGGAAAAGACTTCCTCCACGATTCCTACTGTGCTTTAAGGAAGGTCTTGATAGAAACCCTCAACACCTGTACACTATGGCTTGGGTCTAGAGGCTCCCCAAAGCCTCGTGTGGTTACATATGAGGCTTTCAGAGGTGGCTGGATCAAAGTGTGTGATGCTGGGATCAAGGGTGTGTGATTTCTAAATTAGTCCACTGATTGGTTTGGTGTAGTCTGAGTGTTGATAATGGGAAGGCCCACCCAGGGTGCGGGTAGGGCCCGCCCTAAGGGCACGTAGCCTGGATAGACTATAAGGAAATGAAAGAGAGCTGCTATTATCGTCCCTTGCTGCCTTCTCCCTGCCCTGCCCTGCCCTGCCACAGACTGTTCCTCCTCTGTGATGCCCTCTCTGCCAGGCTGCCCTGCCTTGGAGCCAGCTAACTATGAACTGAAACCTCTACAAGCTGTGAGCCAAATAAACCCTTCCTCCTTTAGCTTTGGGTGTTGGGTACTTTGTTGGGTACTTTGTCTAAGCAATGAGAAAAGTAACTAAGACACTATAGGAAGAAAAGGAACTTGAGGGGCTAGGGATTTAGCTCAGCGGTAAAGTGCTTGCCTAGCAAGCACAAGGCCCTGAGTTTGATCTCCAGCAACCCCCCCAAAAAACCCTGAATAAATAAATAAAACTTAAAAAAAAAGAAAAGGAACTTGGCAAGTAATTTTAAATGAAGAAGAAAAGTGTTATGAATAAACTGTGAAATAATATGTCTGAAAGTTGCTTCAAAATACACCAAAAAGCCAGGTGTGGTGGTGCACTTCAGGAATCCCAGCACTCAGAAGGCTGAAGCAAGGACTGCAGTGAGTTCCAGGCCAGCCTGGGCTACACAGTGAGCTTCAGCA
This sequence comes from Hystrix cristata, assembly GCA_004026905.1. NCBI lineage: Eukaryota > Metazoa > Chordata > Mammalia > Rodentia > Hystricidae > Hystrix > Hystrix cristata. Next base: position 65,331 of record PVJO010008687.1, on the reverse strand, counting down.
AGGACAGTGTCTACACAAGAGTCCCTCTGATATTGCAAAGACCAGTTCAGGCTGGTCTTGGGTCTTGACCTCACTATGACCCTGTCTCCAAACACCAAACCAAAACAAACAAAAAATACACCAAAAAACCAAAATTGAAGACAGCCTGGCTAGACCAATAAGATAATTACAGGCTGATGACTGTGGGAGCCACATGACAAGGACAGGAGAGCTTACGATGCTTCCAGTCTTCCTACTTTCTTTTCTATGATTCAAATTTTCTGTAACAAAATGTTTAAAACATCATATGATTCTACTTCAGGGACACAAATTAGACAAGAGTTTAACCTTTATTCCCTTTAACTCTCTTTACAGATAGAGCATAAATTTGGTTCCAATGAAAACTATTTCATCTATTAGAAGATTATATAGAAAAAGAGAAACATATTATTCTAAAAATGTGTTATAATTAGTTATGAGCTTATGAAACTTTTTTTTTTTTTGCTTTAGGTCTTTAAAAAAGTTTTGGTTAAAACTTGGGGGGCTGGGGATTTAGCTTAGTGATCAGAGAGCTTGCCTAGCAAGCCCAAGGCCCTGAGTTCGATATCTGGCACCACAACAACAAAAAAAAAACAGTTCTGTGATCTGTGCATTAGCACTACTCGGCACAGTCCTAGCTAACGAGAGCTTTCTCAGCTAGTAACCTTAAATGGCCAACTTTCAGAGACAACTTTTAGAGGTGATGAAAAAACTCCTTAACATCTTCCTCCAACACAAACAAAGTAACAGGCATTTGTGAACAAGCTTCAGCAAGGCCAGTGTCCATGCAAGAGTCTCTCTGATGTTGTAAAATGGGTCGTGATCTTGTCCTCACTTTACTACTTTTCTAATTCTCTAACTTTTCTTCTTATTTCCACATAAACATTTAAAACATACAGCTTTATGTTTTCAGATTTTTTTAGGTGAGACTTTTCACACTGAAAATATGCTAGATAACTCCGAATGTTTTCTCAATGAGTCTTAAAAACAGTAAGATTTTAAGGCTTTCATTTCTGAAATTCCCATACACATCAAATTATTTAAACTCCTCCTTGATGTACGAGAATGAAGGTGATCAGAGGAAACTGTTGACCTAAAAGATCAACTAGAAAGAGAGAGAACCAAGTCTCCATGAACCATAAATTCCCTACCAGAAAGTGAGAAGAAAAAGTATAATTACCTTTGCTAAATCTGTCACAACTTCAGAGAGCTGAGGATAGCGCCTTTCGAGAGGTTCTGTTTCCTGGATTTCAGGCAATCGGACTCCGGCAAAGGCAGGATTTTTATAAAATAGCTCCTGGTGTCTTGGAATTAAATTACCTAGAAGTGAAAGCAGCACATATCTCTGCCATTGCACATAGGAGGAGCCAGGTGGTGGGGCAGGAGGGGATGGTGGACATGGCGAATGGAGTTGGGGACCTGTGTGCAAAGTCGCTACAACCAGATGTGGCAGTCTGTGGGGTGTTTCTGCTGTAAATGGACTCAAGGAACTTAACGCTGCTATCTCACTTAGAAAAGTAGAATTTATAGGGAACATAGGAGAAGGACAAGTGAAGCACATCTCACACCGTTACAGATCTAAGCACTCGTACTTCGTTTCTAGTGACAAACCATGATGAGCTGACCAAAGGATGACAATACGGTCATGAGGACAGAATCTAATCTAGGTCATCAGCTCCTCCCTCTAAGAATTTAATTTGTGGTCAATGGATTTTATGCCTTTGTCTAAGGTCAGATTTGAGCACCACACCTTTTTTCTCAACTTTAATATGTAATGTATTATGAAACACATATGAAAATATAAATGTATAAGAACGAACTTATAGCTTATTGAATTTCTAGCCTGGAAACTAAAAATCAAACAGTGAAATTACCCCAGCATTCCCATCTCTGAATGTGAAGCTGGCGTTTCAACATATGTGAGATTGAATTCTACCTGAAGCACCAGAAAGTCAAATCTGCAGCAAGATGAATTCACTGCAGAAGTCTCCTAATCTCTCATCCTGACGGTGAGAATGATGGTAACAGCTGTATTTCACCAAACATTTCCTGTGTGTATATGTGTTTTCTTAATTGCTCCCTATCGTCACTTAAAATATCATATTTAATAAACTGTAGCAATGACTTTAAAAAAATCAACATAAAGAAAGAAACCTGAACAATTTAAGATGCAGGTTATAATCTCACCCAAACACGTCATGATATGATAGAGCTGGTCAATGTCAGAGTCTCCTGGAAACAGTGGCTCCCCTGTGAGCATCTCGGTTACCAGACAACCAATGGCCCAGACGTCCACAGCCCTGGAGAGAAGCAATGTGGTCAGACTGCCACAGCCAAGCGCGACTGTGTGGGCTATCCCACCTCTGTCCTGCGCATTCTTGTTACTGAGAAGAGCAGTGTGCCTTAAATTACCCCAGAAGGACACTGTTCTATGAGTTCTAACCCTAACCCTAACCCTCTCTTTTTGTAAGTGGGAATTCCAGGAACTTTAATCGTGCGTCTTCAGAGGCAAAGGCTTCTGAAAAGACAAAACCGTCTTTATGCATACTTCATCCTGAAACTAAGATTTGAGCTTCCACTCAGAGCCTAGGCCCTATGTACACACAATGCTACCAAGGTGGGCAGACTACTAGAGGCACAGCGAAAAAGCACACAAGAGGTGGGTGCTGACACAAAGATGACAACGGGAACTGAAAGGTAACAGGGAGAACATTTCTTTTCGGGGGGACGGGGTTGAGACAGGGTCTCACTCTATAATTCAGGCTGGCCCTGAACTCATCATGTAGCCCAGGCTGGCCTAGAACTCACAACAATCTTCCTGCCTCAGCCTCCTGAGTGCTCGGATTACAGGCGTGTGCCACCACGTCCAGCGGGAGAACACTTTTTAAACCATTTTAAAAACCAGTCACAAGGGCTAGAGATATTGCTCAGTCGTAGAGGCAATGTCTAGCATGCACAAGGTCCTGTGTCCAATCCCAGCAACACACACACACACACACACACACACACACAAATTAGTCACAAGAACCAAAGACAATCCAGGCATGGTGGCACATGCCTGTAATCCTAGACTTAGGAGGCTGAGGCAGGAGAATTGCTGGGAGTTCAAGGCCAACCTAGGCTAGCCAGTGAGTTAAAGATCAGCCTGAACTACATAGCAGGACCCCGTCTCAAAAAAAAAAAAAAAAACACAAGGAAAATGCTAGCATCATTTAGCACAGGAACAAACTTTCAGCAGCCTGAGGTCATTTCTGAATTATAAAATAGCATACAATGAGAACTCAAGAGTATTTAAGAAAATATTAAAGGATGTTTAACATACTCTGAAAACAGAGAAGTTGTAGGAAATATTTTAGAAAGATTTCTAACAAAAGCAATAAAGGCTGAGGCAAGAGGATTGCTGAGAGTTCAAGGCCAATCTATATAGTGAGAACCTGTCTCAAAAAACAAAAAAGAAAAAAAAACCCCACAAAACAAAGGAGTAAAGATTAGTCCTCTCTTCTTCGAAGAACTGGGGGTGTGGCTCAGTGGCAGAGTGTCCAAGCCTGTGCTAGGCCCTGGTGCCATCCACACAAGCACTCGAGGCAGAGGACAGGAGAAAATGTACTTATAAAGACTTCTTGTTCAGCCAGGGTCTTGCTATGCAGCCCAGACTGACCTCACATTCACCATCCTCCTGCTTCAGCTTCTCAATTGCTAGGATTACAAGTGTGTGCCACTAAGCCTGGCTTGACAACCCTGCACATTCCAGGCTAGCACTCTACACTGTGGGACACTAGTGTCACCCTGTCTCACTTTATAAAGCCCCACTCTACATGATGGCACCTTACTTGCCATACTTGACATCTCCAACCAGCAGCTCCGGTGCCCTGTACCACCGCGTGGCCACATAGTCAGTGTAGACCTCCCCAGGAGCGGCCAGCGTGCGCGCAAACCCGAAGTCACACAGCTTCACCACGCCAGCCCGGGACACCAAAATGTTCTCTGGCTTTATATCCCTGTGTATGATCTAAGACAAAGAGAGCACAGCATGGTTAGACAGGAAGGATTTCTGGGGCAGTGCATGAGCGGGGCATGGTTTTCTGTCCCTATAAAGAATACAAAGAAACACATAACAGACCTGGCTTTAAAGAACCTGGGACCCAGCTGAGCAAGAAACAACATTCATGCCCAAAGTCCAATTAAAACAAAGACAGGAATCAAATGCATATTAATTAACAAATCAACCATTCTGGCCAGGCGCAGTAGCACATGCCTATAATCCCAGCACTTGGGAGGCTGAGACAGGAGGACTGCCACAAGTTCGAGGCCAGCCTGGGCTACACAGTGAGTTCAAGGGCAGCCTGAACTACATAGCAAGACCCCGCCTCAAAAAAAAAAAAAAAAGTCCAGTTAATGACTACTATCAAGCTCTCCCTGAAGACCTGGGTGGTCAAGGACACAGTTTAAGAATGGCTCGAGGGGTTGGGGATTTAGCTCTGTGGTAGAGAGCGCCAGGCTCTGAGTTCCATCCCCAGCACCCCTCCCCCACCAAAAGAATGGCTCGGGCTCTCAGACAGGTCCTGGATGCTGAGTGCGACCCAAGCAGATGGAGACCGTGAGGGAGCCAGGTGGACTGGCAAGGACAGGAGGACAGAGATGGGACTGGAGCAGGGACGGGGGCAGTGTCGTCCAGGTGTAAGCTGCAAAAGGGGACACAGCTGCGCGTGACCAATGTGCCGGTTCTGTGACTGCGGAGCTATCCACAAGAAGTCCTTCCGAAGGGACAAGTGGTTACAATTGCTACAGGAGGGACTCTGGGAGCAGTAGCAGGATGCGGCAGTAGACAGGATCAAAAATTCTACCAAGCAAAACAAATTATTAGGCCCGATTCTGAGATATAAATGTATTTTGAAAATTTTATCTATTTGTTTTCAATCCTTTCAAAAGGCCAGCATGGTAAACGGCCAGCCGTGATTGCAGAGCCGCGTCTGTTCTCTCTGGTGTCAGCGGCGGGGACGCAGGCCCAGCACAGGCCAACCGCTCAGCAGAAACCACAGCTGGCTTGGAGGCGGGGAAGTGGGGCTTGCCTCGGACTTGCGAGGCGGCCACAGCAAGTCTTTCTGCATCTCTCTCCTCACGCCCCAAATAAGGAGCCTGGAGCGCAGGACTCTCAACCACACGGAACCTACACTGGACCGACAGCAGGAACAGAACTTTCCCCACATTCCCTACACACTCGGGTGGCCAGAGAACTTGCTATAAAAAGGACAGGCCCTGACACGGTCTCAACGCCAGGGAGGAGCTCCGGAAATCACTGAACATGCCAGCAGAAAAGTGCTTAGGGCTCTACAAGTACTTCTTTAATGTCCTGTACTGTTTGGGTCACACTGATTCACAACAGCCTTAATTTTTTTTAAACTAAGTTTACTCAGCCTGGCTCACAAAAGGACTAAATAAGAGTTTTAATTTTTTAAAATTCAAGTGTTCACACATGTAGATACATACACCTGTAGATAGCACGTTTAAGAGTGTTTTGGGGGCCAGGGATTTAGCTCAGTGGTTAGAGTGCTTGCCTCACAAGCACAAAGCCCTGAGTTCAATCCCCAGCACCAAAAAAAAAAAAAAAAAAAAAAACCTAAGTATTTTCATTTTCTTAAACTGAGATATTTCAGCCTTGGGTATATGTGTGCATGTGTGTATGTGGCATGCACGTTTATTTATTCCTTCTCCCATCATAATTTTGTTAATTGCCAAGTAAGCAAGAGCTTAGGCTATACTTTTTTTTAAACAAGGTCTCACTGTGTAGTCCAGGCTGGCCTTGAACTATGTAGCCCAGGATGGCCTCAAACCTGGGGTGATCCTCCTGCCTCAGCCTCCCGAGGGCTGGGATTACAGGTGCATGTGCCACTGCACCTGGCAGGATATATTTTTAGCAAAGGCAATGATAGATAATACTTGGTCATTTGTGTGTCAGACACTATTTTAGTATTTTACAAATTTTAACTTATATTGTCCACACAGTAACTTGAGACAGACGCTATTAGTACTCCTACTTCACAGGGGACTGGGAATGGGATGGAGAAGAGGAGCTTGAGATCTGGGGAGAGGGGTGATGAGATCATAATCCAGAAGAGTCTGGAAGTGAAGGGACTAAGCAGAGGGAGCATGCCCACCGGGTCATGCATTAAAGCTCCGCCAATGTAAGGGTCATAACCAGTCCTCTCTCCATAAAAATTCACATTTTACATCGTTTAAACAGATACCCAAGTGCTCTGGAGTGTACGCAGGGAGTCACTGGATACGAACGTCTCCCGTCTTAGAGACAGAACAGCACACATGCCAGCAACCTTCCCTCCACACTGCTGACTTGTACTGGTACATCCAAAGGTGGAAAACGTCACTCAGCGTGGGCTGTCCAATCAGGAGAGTGTAACAAATAAGGGACACCAGGGCGCGCAGGCAGAACGCAGCCGAGCTGCCTAAACCCCACTCTGAGGGAAGCGGCCCGCAGAGGCGTGGGTTGGAAGCCTGCCTGGGGATTAGGAGCCCTGTGGGAAGACACCCTGGATGAGCCTCTGTGGAGCTTGAATTTTCTAGCATTAGCATTTACTATACTACAATCACACAAAATGTGTTATTTCAGATATTTTGTAAAACTGGTAGAATGGTGGTGTGTGATTCATTTTTACCGCACAGGGGTCACTCTTCCTGGAGGTGCTTTTTCTGTGGCACCCCAGAGACATTAAATTACTACAGTAAACTACAGGTTAAGAGGAGACCTTCCATGCTTCCGTACTTTACAACTAAAATAGGATTAGGGCGTGGCTAAGGCTGGCTGGCAAGGGAACGTGACCTGGGGGAGTGCCTGGAAGTGACGTCAGCCTGAGGCGTGATTTTTCAAGTACCAGCCCTCACGTGGACTGCAGGAAGTTCTCACGGGATTCCATGGGAATTCCATTCAATAAATAGTAGCAACACCTGAAGCAAGGCCCTTTTTCCTCTACCGCGCCACTGGGAAGGAGCTCTCCTTTCTCTCCCATGGAAGACGATGGCTCCATCCTCAGCACCGCTGCTACCATGCCTGTCTCGTGGTAACCCCTACCGTGCACTATAGGCCCAGTATCCATTTTGCTGTATCAATTGTTATGCTCAACTTTCCTTTTCTTCTTTCTTCTATACTTTAAATAAAACTTTAGAACTACTTTTTGTCCCCCTCATTCAGTTCTTTGCTTGAGGAGGGAAAGAACCCAGCAATATCGGAACCCGTCCGATAACACAACCAGGCAAGAGAACCTGAACTAGTAAATACACAGATCCTTGGAGTGTGCATATGTCAAAACTTAGCACTTAAAACCTGTGCAGTTTCACTTGGTAAATGTTACCTCTGGAAAATAAAGCCAACAGGGGGTTGGGGATTTAGCTCAGTGGTAGAGCACTTGCCTAGCAAGCACCAAGGCCCTGAGTTCAATCCCCACCACACCCCCCAAAAAAGCCAACAAATACTTAAGATTTGTTTGGAGTATAACAGTGCGAATAAAAAATTCATCACATACTTTTCTATTGTAAACTCATAAATTTGTACTTTAGCACAGTAGCAACCTGAGCATCTCAGTAGCTGTGCCTGGGGGATACAGGAAGCAATCTTTGTGTTTACCCACTTGGTAAGACAAAAATGCATTTATTAAGACACCTCACAAGCTGAACTGAAAGCATTCGTAGGTTTGCTGTTCTTTTAGCATGGCTTTATCTTGCTAAAATGGCAGGAATGTAAAAGACTTATGGGTGTGGGCTTCAGGTTGGTAGAGTAACAATGACACTGAGGAGATTTGGTTTCCTTCAAAACTGTCTGAGGTCTGATGACTAAAGCACCCACAAGAAAGAAAAAGAACTGCTAATCTAGCTGCTAGCTGCTCAATGTCTGAACAATTTGTGGGTAACTGTCAAGAAATCCACACACTATCTGAATACATGACTACTGATGAACACCTAGCCGCTGTAGCTTTAGGCTGTATACCAAAAAGAAACCTTCAAAATACGGCAGAAAAACGTATGCCTTTGTAGATGCAAAGACATTATGCTTTCAATTTAGAAGTTTATCCTGGAACTCCGGACACCAAGCCCTTATCGTATAGTAATAAAATGAATGATGTCGTGAAAAGACTTGTTGCTCCCATCTCCCAAACTAATTGGAATGTGACATATGACAACTGGTTTACCAGTTTCCAACTGATGTTACATTTTCTAACAGAGCACAAGTTGACCAGTGTAGGAACTGCACACAAGAACAAAGCTGAAATTCAAAATGAAATGTTTACAATTTTAAAACAGAGGATTGTATAGTACAATGTTTAGATTTCAGAAAAATACAACGCTGACCTCGTATATGGCAAAAAACCAAACTGGTACTGGACGTCAACAATTGCACCACAATGGAATTATTGACAAGGAAACCTGCGCAAAACTGAAGTCTGAGATGGTAACTTTCTACAAGAAAACCGAAGGCAGAGGAGATGTTGTCAATGAATTATGCAGCAACTATGAAGTCACTGGAAACACAAAGCGTTGGCCAATGATTGTGTTTACTTGATCTTAAACATGTATGGGATAAACAGTTCGACAGTTTACAAAGAAAATAACAAGTGCACAGAAAACTACACGAAAAAATTGTAGAGCACACTGGTGAGCTGACAGGTGAAGAGGCAGGTCCAGCATCACAGAGATCCACTGTGACAACAGGAAAAACAAAAAGGTGTCAACTGTGCCTACAAAGGAGGACATGAAAACAAAACACACATGCTATCAGGGTAAGCAAGACAGCTGTGTGGAACATGCAGTCTTCAGTATGAAGATTGCCCTGAAGCAAAGATTATTTCTGTGGTAGACTTTTGTTTGTATTTTCATTGTGGTTCACACAGGAATTTATTTCTGATGTTACCTTTTAGACTTTGTAAGCAAGTACACAGCTGATGTGAAAGTGCAAATATTTATCCTAAACGTGCAATACATATAAAAAATTTAGCATTTTATTTTACTGATATTTTATGTTTCTGTTCACACATTGTATGATACAGTAAGAACCTCCTGACAAAAAGTAAGACCAGTGAGATGTCAACGAAGTCCTACAAAAAAGTGGGAAAGCAGAACACACGTGCCATCACAGTGAGTGACATACGCATGGAACGTGCTGTTGTCAGGTGTGAAGACGGCCTTGGGTGTGATGACTGAAGCAAAGATTATTTTTGCTGCAGAGTTCTATTGGTATTTTCATTGTAATTCATATAGGAATTTATTTCTGTTGTTATTTTTTTAGACTTTGTACACCAAAAAACAGTACATCAAAAAATTTTGATGCTTTGCTATAAACACTCAATAAATATAAAAAACTCAATACTTTTTTTTTATATTTTTCCTGTTAAGTACTCATTGCTTAATATAACAAAACTCATAAAATTAAAACTAAGAATTCATCAACTGAAATATTATAAATAATAAACGGGGATTATAGACCCATGATTATGCACTGACTAGGGTTTTGTCCCGAGGGGTGATATAAACAGATGAAGCACTTAGTACTGAAAAGTATACCACTATCTACAACTTCCACATGCATAAATAATTCACATTAACAGACGAATAAATATGCAATGAAGCAAAATGTTAATGAGTTCAGAATTTAGATAGTAGGAATATGGGTATCCATCTTAGACCGTCAACTTTTCAGTATGGCCTAAAAAAAAATTTTTTTTGTTTGTTTTTTTGAGACATGATCTCGCCATGTAGTTCAGACTGCCCCTGAACTCACTATGTAGCCCAGGCTGGCCTGGGGACTTGGGGCAATCCTCCTGCCTCAGCCTCATGAGTGCTGAAATGACAGGCATGTGCCACTATACCTGGCTTATGGAAAATTTTTAAAATAAAATGTTGAGAGGAAAGAATACATGTACTATGACATATGAAAATCGGCAACACCAAAGTAAGATGGTTCATTTCAATTATTTTACCGATTCAAACTTTAAACAAGTGTCTCACTAAGTCAAGTAACTGGTGTCTAAAGAGTCCAGGATTAGCAAAATACTTACTTAAACATAATACTTACATTGTGACTATGACAAAATCCAATTCCATTAATAATCTGAAATAAGTACTTCTGGACTACTTGGTAGTCTAGTCCATTTGGAAAGAGCTCCAAGTCATCAAGAATGGTGTGGTCAACAAATTCAAAGACCAGGTACCATCTTTTCTTCTTCTTACACACTTCCAACAGATTCACCAAATTCTCATGGCTCAGTTGCTGTTATAAAAAATGCAAAATAGTTTTTATAAGAACAAATTATTAGCAACTAGTCACATCTAAAACAGATCTTAGCATAAGAAATATATATAAAAAATGCATAAACTATGTATTTTCAACATGTATTCCAGTTTTTAAATACAGTCAAAAGACCAAACTGTTCCTTTCTCCTCTCAGAGAATCCAATGGAACCAATGAGGAAGAGAAGCCCAGTCCGACCCTTGTTGAAACTGCGCATTTGAGCCCCTCGCAGCCAGGCATGAGCATGTGGGTGTGCAGGAGATGCCACCCAGCGTGGAGTCCTTGAGGTTGGAGCAGAGCCTGGAAGGGACACACACTTCTCTGCTGTCACACGCAGTACTATGTGGAAAGATCCCTGGAGCTGAGGGCACTGAGTTACAGCAGAGAGGAGCGGAGCAAGCAGCCACATAGAGACTCTTGGCCGGAATCACCATCAGGGCACAGGCAAACAATTCATCAGGAACAAACCTACAACTACACATTTTGGAGAATTCAACCCCACCCAGTGGCATCATAAGGGACATCACAGTAAGCCATGGTGGGTCCTGCTAGCTTGGGACAAAATCCTGGCCTCCGACCAGGTGACCCTCCCCATCAGCAGGCCCCAGGAAGACCCCTGTAATATAAGGTAAGAGGCAATAAAGAAGAACCAATCCAGATCCACTCAAAGGTACTTCAAGAAACAACAAGGAACACAAGTGGGGTTGACATTCACTGAAAAGACAGAAAAGAAAGTAAACACGTTGCCACATTTGAAAGAAACATAGATCTCAAAATCCTGAAGACAGCATGATCCACAGACAAGATACCCAACCCAACTGCCATTTAAGCAAAAGACAACAGAAAATATTTTGAACATGAGCAGTGAATCCATTTAGTACAAGACTGAATCTTACACAAATGTGTGCACAGTGGTTATGAGATAGAAAATGATGTTACAGGAGCAGTGTGAAGAAGTAGAGGCAAAAACGACCCCCGGACCAACTAAAGCCACGCGCTGCTGTGTCCTGCCACCATCACCACCATTCCTAAGAGAAAGGCTAAAAGGGATGCTAAAGGTGACAAAGCCAAGGTGAAGATGAACCACAGAGAAGATCTGCAAGGTTGTCTGCTAAACCAGCTCCTCCAAATCCAGAGCCCAAGACTAATAAGGGCCCTGCAAAGAAGGGAGAGAAGGTACCCAAAAGGAAAAAGGGGAAAGCTGATGCCAGCAAGGATGGGAACAACCCTGCAGAAAATGGAGATGCCAAAACAGACCAGGCACAAAAAGCTGAAGGTGCCGGAGATGCCAAGTGAAGTGTGTGCATTTTTGATAACTGTGTACTTCTGGTAACTGTACAGTTGGAAATACTATTTTTTATCAAGTTTTATAAAAATGCAGAATTTTGTTGTTTTTTTTTTAAGCTATGTTGTTAGCACAGAGAACCCTTCATTATTGTTTTTTGGGGAAGGAGCATATGTCACTAAGCTAGATTGATGTGAGGAATGCACCTTTCCCTGCTAGTTTTGTGAGACTTCCTCTTGGATCCGGCTCCCAGGAGGAGGGATTCCATGATGTTGACACATGTGGCCACCTTGGCATAAATGCCTGTGCTATGGGAAAACTCCCAGTTCATTTTATGTCCTCTTTTCCTTCTCTGCCACCAGCATAGACTTAACTCCCTTAAACCCAGAAGACCTATCGGGACCTGACTCCCAAAAATTGATGTTACCAGCATGTCAGGCATTCTGGACTTGCTGGTGAAGTTGAGATAGTGTCCCACAAGAGCAACGATTTCCTTTTCTAGATTGTGTATCTTCAGACTGATAACTCTGTCATTTTCATTTCATTTCCTGAAAGTCAGGACTGGCTTGTGAAAAGTTGTTAAACAACATGCTAAATGTGAAATGTCCACCCTCACTCTAAACTTTCCCTACTCAGAACATCAAATGAAGACTTCATTGGATTTTATAGTGGCTTTCTGATTTTTGGTAGTCCATCCAAGAAGGGAGTTTGAAAGTTGTTGTATACTATGAACAATTGTGTGCCCATGTTGTGCCCAAAATACCATGATTGTTTATGAAAAGTATCTTTTATAAAGCTGGACACAGTTTGTCTTGGAAAAAAAAAAAAAGAAAATGATGTTACAAACTCAACAATATACAAAGGACACTACTAAAAATGTAAGAGAGATACAAACAAGAGCCAGGCATGGTGGTGTACCCATGTGATCCCAGCATTAGGGGGCTGAAGCAGGATGATGGCCAGCCTAGGCTACCCATGAGTTCATGTCCAGCCTGAACTACATAGCAAGACCCTGTCTGGGAAAAAAAAAAGTGTATGTATTCTGATTTCCTTGTCAATTGGTAAGAATGATAATGTTTGACCTGAAAATTTTAAATATAAGGTCTAATTATATTCACAAATTTAATGATAAACACTAATACAAATAAGATATATTCTAATATCAGATGAAAATGCATTGGACAGAGGAGAGAACAGAATAATTACTTTACATATTATACACTGCTAAAGGTATAAAGGTAACCAACTGCACAAAAATAAAACCTTCAAATGACCAGAGCAGATACAACATAAAATAAGGAACTCAAAGGCCATAAAAAAGTATTGTAAAGGAACAAAACAGTGTGACATCATAACACTAATACTCGCACAGCACGGACACTGTTCCAGGCTGTTCTAAGCACAGGCACCCACTGGCACAGAGAGCTCTTACTTTTCTAGCTTGGATAAACATTTACAGCTAAAAAGGGGTAATGAGTGTAAATAGTTTTCAAGTTAAGGAAGCCTGCTTTCACCAGAACGAGCAGTTCAAGTTTCAATATTGTCAGTATTGAAGCCCCCGACACAGCTAACACAAGGAGCTAACTATGAACATCTTGGCCTGGAGGCCTGATGAAGGCTTTGGAGCTGTCTTACTTTTAGAAAAGAGAAGAAAATATATCTTTCTTTAGGAGATGTAAAAGTGCTAAGAATTTAGCTCAGTGGTTAGAGTGCTTGTCTAGCAAGCACAAGGTTCTGAGTTCAATCACCAGCACCAAAAAAAAAAAAAAGAGAGAGAAAGAGAGAGAGAGAGAAAGAGATGTAACAGTATAGTTTTCTATTCCAAGAGTTAAAAGTTCAAAGATTTAAAAGCTGATTTGAAATATGAGGTCACAGGAAAAGCTACTCATTATCACAGTTCATTAATAAAACAAACATCTTCCTTTTACAAGTCTTATCTCCTAATAAAGCAATTCTCTAATAAATTCTGCTTTAGCAAATTAAAAAAATGACATTATGTCAGTTGTTTAAGAATGTTTTGGCACATTTCTAACAGGATAAAACATTCTCCTCCTTTTTTTTGAAAACTGAGGATTGAACCCAGGGCCTTCATACTAAGCTATGTCCCCAGCCAATTTTCAATGTTTTATTTTCAGACAAGGTCTTACTAAATCACTAAGTTGCCTGGGTTAGGCTCACAATTTGTGATCTTCCTGCCTCAGCCTTCCTGCCTCTTTATAAAAAATACAGACTATGGCATCAGAAAATGACCCTTTCCCTCCCACACATAAAGTCCTCCTTGCTGCTCTGTCCTGCAATCATTAAAACAGACTCTGAAACATATAAAATGCTCAGAAGAGAGTGAGGATTCCTGGGCCTAAGTCAAGAATAGGGAAATCCAGAGTGGCAGCCTCGGGGCTCAAAGCTGATTCTGCCAGGAAGCAATAGATGTGGAACTGAGCTTTGTGACCCCGTGGGGTTCAAGGGCAAAAGTCAACTCCAAAAGTCATCAAGATCTTGGGGAAACCTCTTCCCAGTGAAGCTGGATCCTAAAAGTGATGCACTTCAAAGGACAAAAATGAACCCAGTACCACCAGATGCCACCCCTGTGGCTCAGGGTTCCAACCTTGGACGTGGATTAACACACAGACTGGGAAGCAGCATCATCTCCAGAGCCGGACAACTTTACCTGAGCCTCTAAAGATTCCCACAAATAAATGTTGAAAAATACTGTGCAGAACAAAAAAGATAATGAGAAATACAAGGCAACAAGACACCACAGCCATGCACTGGCTAAGCAGGTCCTGCACTGGCAGAGAGTCTGCATCAGAGACAAACCAGACTGCTGTAAATTTTAACATAATTAAGTGGCAGCTAGCAAAGGTAGTTAATTACTGAAAGGAATAAAAGATGACTGGAAGGGATTTTTTTTTAGAGGTATTCAGGACTGAACCCAGGGGTCCTCTGTCACTGAGCTACACCTCTGGTCCTTTTTAAATTTTTAATTTTGAGATAATTTCTCACTACGTTCACCAGGCTGGCCTTCGAACTTGCAATCCTGCTGCCCCAGCTACACAAGTAGCTGGAGTGAGAGGCATGCGCCACCACACCTGGCTAAGGGAGATGTTAAAAAATAGGAAATAAAGAGCAGCTACTACTTTTTCAGTACTTTTCTCAGTGAAGTGCACAGGGAGGAAGTAGTAACTAGAAGCATCCCCAGCCACCACCAAGGATTCAGCCTTCACTGGAAAGGGGAGGGCAGTCACAGAAATGTTAGCTCCAGTGGTAACAGACACAGAGCTGGTCTGCGGTGTGGCCAGCAGGGAAGGAAAGAAACCGAACAATGCTGGCCGAGTAGGGGCTCCAGCTGGCCATCAGAAAACACCATGGGGGCCACCAGACTCCCAAACCAGCACTCTGCTCAGCTGTCAAGAATGAGTAACTAGACCAGAAATGCCTCTTCCTCCTGCGAAGGAGCAACAGCGTCCTGCCATGCCCTCTCGCTAGTGACCAAACCTGGAATCCAAAATGCTGGCAGAGAAGCAGAGAGTTCAAGGCTAGCCTGAGCTACATATCAAGTTCCAGGCCAACCTGGACTAGTGAGATCCAGTCTCAGGCAAGGAAAGAAGGAAGGGAGGGAAGAGGGAAGGAAAGAAGAAAAAGAAAGAGAAGAAAAGGAAAGGAAAGGAAAAAAGAAACAAAAAAGAAAGAACTCAGTGGTTGGTGGGGTACAGCATGAGCAAAGTCTGATCCCCAGTACTAAAAAAGAAAAAAAAAGAAAGAAAGAAAAGGAAAGAAAAATCAATCAATGAATAAATGGTTGAAATTACCAGATTAGGGCTGGCTGAAGCAGTACTAAAGTGGAGGACACGTCAGAAAAAAATCTAGAAGAAAGTATGCAAATGAAAAGAGGAAAAGCCCGGAAGAGAACAAGAGACTTCTACACATGAAGTCTACACATGAAAGTGAATTATCCAAGGGAGAAGAGAGAAAGGCAGTGGCAACTGTGTGAAGCAAGAACAGCTAAGCATTTCCTAAGGATAACAGCAGACACTGTTTTATAGATGCAAGAGACACAAAACTGAAGCAGGACAAACACGATGACTTAACACTTTGGCATGGTATTAGAAAACTG
Source organism: Hystrix cristata (assembly GCA_004026905.1). Taxonomy (NCBI): domain Eukaryota; kingdom Metazoa; phylum Chordata; class Mammalia; order Rodentia; family Hystricidae; genus Hystrix; species Hystrix cristata. The sequence continues at coordinate 49,620 of PVJO010008687.1, read as the reverse complement.
CTAAAAACCAGCCAAAGATAAAATCTTAAAAACAGCCAGGGGTGGTGGCACACACCTGTAATCCCAGCACTCAGGAGGTTAAAGCAGGAGGATCACTGCGAGTTCGAGGCCAGCCTGGGCTACATAGTGAGTTCAAGGCCAGCCTGAACTCGAAAAACAAATCAAAACAAAATAAAACCAAAAAACCCTTAAAAACATCCAGAAGAAAAAAGGACATTAACACATTCCCACTGGCTTGAACTACTGGTGGCACATGCAAGACTGTCCCATTGGGTGGTTTTTAACTAATTTTATTAGATCCACCTGTACCACCAGTAGTACAAGCCGCCCAGCAGCAAGACATACGAATTACAGTCTGTCGTGAACATGTTAAAAGAAGCACAGTAAACTGGATGTGGTGCTATGAACCTCTAGTCCCAGCTGCTCCAGAGGCTGAGACTAGAGGATCACTTTAGGTCTGGAGTCAGGAGCTACTCTGGACAACATACTGAAACAAAATGGGCATGGTGGTGGTGCACACCTGCAACCCCAGGAGTTTGGAGGCTGAGGAAGAAGGATCTCAAGTTCTAGGCCAGCCTCAGCTATACAGCAAGTTCAAAGCCAGACTAGACTACATAGAAAGATCCTGTCTCAAAAAAACAAAACAAAACAAACAAAAAACAAAAATATAAAACTGACAGCTGACTCTTCACTGCAAGCAATGGGAACCAGAGGAAGAGTGGAATCTAATCATGAGTATCCCAAATTCCCAACCCAGAGTTCTACATCCTGCAGACAGAGTATTTTAAACACAAAATGGAATATAAATTCTTTTTAATAGAAACAGCATTCCTTACCAGCAGATCTGCTTTAAAAAAAAGTAGAGAAAAGATATACTGAGAGCCCAAAGGAAATGGTCCTAAATAGGAGTGCAGATATAGAGGGAAGACTGAAGAGCAGTGGAAAGGATATATCCTAATAAATACTGTGGATAATTTGGGGAGAGATTTAACTATATACAGAGTTAAAAACCCATGACAGCAGTGAAACAGAAATCCCTGGTATGGCCAAGCAGAGTTAACATTTCTTGCATTGTCAAAGGGTCAGTTTGGGAACTAAATCAAGACTGAACACTAAGAAATTTCACATAATTTCTAAAAGACTGATAAAAGAATAAAGAATTTTTAAAAAACAAGCTAGAGAAAGGAATCAGGAAGACAATAAACACAAATCCAAATCTATATATAGTACTACATTAATTGTAAGTAAACAAAAAGCTCCTGCTGAAACACAGGATGTCAGACTGGACAGGACAGAAGAGCCAGCTGTGTCTGCTCAGAGATGCATCTCACATTGAAGAACAGAGGGGCTAACAGGAAGAAAGGTTAGAAAGCACGGAAATACCAAAACGGGCGTAATCACACTAGTGACAACATGCATCTAAAACAAGAAGAACAAAAAACCAAGAAGGTGATGTTTGTGGAAATACAGTATGTAAAGAGATCAGTTCTCCCCACGCTGATCTACTAGTCAATAAAATACCTAGAGGTTTTTGTGGAAATTAGTAAACTGACTCTAAAATGTATATGGAAATGTAAAGGGACAAAAATTATCAAGACAGTTTTGCAAAAGAGAGACAAAATGGAAGGATTCATCCTACCAGCTGTAACAATTTACAAATTAGAATAAATATGAATATGGAACCAAGATGCACCATGTATAGGTACAGAATAAATGTAATGAATGTGATCAATGTATGTAGAATGTACCAATACATGCTCTTGGTTTAAAATAAAAAAAAAAGAAAAAAAAAAGAATAAATATGAATATGGGATATTGGCACGAATTTAGACAAATACAACAACAGAACAGAATAAAGAGTTGAAAAACTATACCTACTTACAAGAACATTTAGCAAAAGGACAATGAAGAGAAGACAGGGTTTTTTGTTTGGGGTTTTGTTTTGTTTGGTCTGGTTTTTTGAGACAGGGTCTCACTTTGTACTTCAGGCTGGCCTTGAACTCACTTTGTGACCCAGGCTGGCCTCAAACTCACAGCGATCTTCCTGCTTCAGCCTCCCAAGTGCTGGGGTTACAGGCATGCACCACCACATTGGCAAAAGATGGTATTTTTAATAAACATTTCTTAGACAACTGGACATCCATAAGGAAAACCCATAATATGTGACTGTGCTGTACACCATAATTAAAATCAATTCCAGCAAGGTGTGGCAGTGCACACCTGCAATCCCAGCACTTGGGAGCCTGAGGCAGGAGGAGTGAGTTCAAAGCCAGCCTGGGGCATACAGTGAGTTCAAGGCCAGCCTGAACTACAGAGGGAGAGCCTGTCTCAAAAAACCAAAAAAGAAAAGAACGTCAAAGATTTGAACAACACACAGTACAATTAACAAACATGACCTAACAGCCATCTATAGAATACTTCTGAGGCACATAAGGTATATTTTGGTGACTACATTCTACACCAAATATCAAGAAATTTCAAAAAAAAATACATTCTTATATAGTATTTATTTAGCTCATAGGGCAGCTGTGTCATAAATAACTAACTAGGGGAAGAAAGCCCAGAAAATTTCAACATGTTTGAAAATTAAGAAATATACTTTTTTAAAAAAGAAACTTTTAAATAACTTAGGCCAAGGAAACTATCATGAAAACGAGCAAATATTTTGAACTAATAATCACATTTCTGGGATCCACACCAAACTGTTCCTAGAGAGAATATATATCTTTAAATGAACATATCAAAAAGAGAGGGCTGCGAATGGAAGAAGTGAGCATCTACCTCAGTTAGGAAAAAGAGTACAAACTAAACCAGAATAAGCAGAAGGAATGAAATAAAAAACAAACTACACAACAGAGAAGACAACAAAGTGGGCCTGGCTGGCACCGGGGAGTTTGTATTTCGTTTCCAGGACTGGTGTGGTGGTCCCCAGGCAGGAAGCACCTGCTTCCCTCTGGGGTACAGAGTTCTGGAAGGTGCCGGGCGAAGCGCTCGGGTGGGTTCCTGTGAGACAGTCGCAGCCTGCCCTGCCACACTGCTCGCTGGAGAAACAGCGCACCCCGGCGACCCCAGGGCAGTCTGCAGGTCGCCTGCCACACACCCCTCGCTGTTGGTGAGTCACTGCAGGCCGTGTGGATGCAACCGTGTGCCCAGGACTGTGCACCCTGAGGTTAAGTGAACCTGCCGTCCTTGGATGACTAACAGGCAGACAGAAGAAACAAATATTTTTAAAAATAATTTTTATGTTCATGAAATTTTTAAATTCAAGAAATTTTTATCTCTTCTGGCCAAAAAAGAAATTTACATCTTAAAATTTTATTAGAAGGCAAAACAAGTATAAAGACACAATAATATTTTTCTACAACCGCAAAGCTAATCTTGATTAAGAAACTGCTCATTTACTCACCTTCAGTAACTTGACCTCTCGCATGGCAATTTTTTTAACCATCTTGTCATCGTCACTTTCTAAGAACTTCTTGACAGCCACGATCCTCCCACTGTCTTTGTCCCTGCACTTCAGCACCATTCCATAGCTCCCTTCTCCAACCAGTCCTAGGCTCTCATATTTTTCCATTTTAATTCAAAAGTACTAGGAATCTTTCTTGCTGTGGAAACCAAAAATAGAGAGTCGCCAAAGTTGAGTTTCTTCACTTCCGCCACTCTCCCAGTAAATCAGTTCCTCCTACTGGTTCCATCTTTAGAGCAGTGAGTGTGTGAATGTCTGCACCAACTCACAATTTCTTAGTATTTCTACAACTAAGCTATGTTTTCAAAATAACCACACACATCTCATGAAAGACAAGGCAAAGGAACTGAACGCATTAAATTACTACATGCCATTAACAAAATTCAGTGCTTTTAGTTTAGATAAAGCAATACTAGTTCAGTTCACTCTAGAAAAGTACAATCCTTTCCAGTCAGAGGTGAAAAGGCACAACGGACTTCTGTTTTAACGAAAGCCAAATTCTTTTTCACCAAGCTTTAAAAAAATCACAGTTGGAAAATCTTTATGCACTACCTATTCAACCAGAAAAAACATATGATCACAAAAGAATCATTTACCAAACTGACTCTTTGATACATTTTTCTTTAATTTTCCTACAATAGTAAATTAATATTTGTAGTTACAAAATAAGACCTATAAGATTACAGTATATAAGCAGAATTTTTAGGGAAATTTATTGCAAAAATCCTGTTAACAACTGCTCACCATAAGTATAATAATTTGAATTTTGTGGTTAGAATTCTTTTATATCTCTTATATGACATTAATTCTTTTATATGCCATTTTTGAATAAAGTCAATCATAATGGACTCTTTCCTGTTTTATCAAAGATTGAGGAAGGTTCAGCAACCATTTCACGCACTACATTTAAGCATATAGCGCACATTCAACCATGTTTTGGTATAGAAAAATTATTCCAAGGCTGGGGATGGCGATGTAGCTCAGTGGCAGAGTGTATGCTTAGCATGTGTGAGACCCTGAGGCTCAGTTCCACTAACACACACACATACATACACACACACAATATTTCAGTTCGAATACAGACAGATTTTTTCCATAAGGTTTGGTTGCCACGATATATAAAAGCTGTAAGATACAACTTTGAAGTTTAATTTATTTTTAGAATTCTGATTTTAAAAGTAAGTTCAGAAGCCATGAATAAAAAATACTGCTCTGAAGCCCAATGTGGTTTCAATGGTTTGGGGAAGGAAAAAAAGTCTTCTGATAACTTTATACCCAAATCACGCTTCATGGTTGAATTTTCTTTTCAGCTTGAAACTATAAAAACACTCCGGGGCTCTGAGTTCCATCCCCAGCACCAATCAATCAATCAATCAATCAATAATAAAAACACTCGAAAACTTTGCCTATTGTATTAATTGCGTACTTACAGCAATCTAAAACTAATTTACCCAAATCGAGAATTGCTGCGATGGTTTACTTGCCCCTCTGTTAGCAAACTGACAGGAAAGACGACACAGATACGCTTTTTGTTCCAGCGAACTACGATGCTCCAGGGCAATAACCGGTTCTCAGCACTCACTTGTGGTTTTACTATGCACACTGTGGGTGTGTGGGTGCATGTGAGCACATGCTGCTCTAGCAGTGAGCTACAGCCCCAGGTCTCAATTACATGCCGTACATAGATTCAATGTGGATACACACAGAGAACCACAAGATTGACTAGGGGTGGGGATGAAACAATCCCAATCATCACTAACTCAAAATTCTTCCATTGTCCTACGACCTGTTTTGAGAGCAGATTGTTCTACTACCATTTACGGAGCGGTGTTCCAGACACTGTCTTTCCATATATTCGACATTTTAATGTCTGTTTAACGTCTATTAGCTATTTTTAATAAAATGTTTGTATTTTTAAGAACCCTCAATATAATTCCATCCCTCCTTTCTTCAGTTATTTATTTTCTGTCCTTCTATTAGGAAAGTATGTTGCAGCCGGGTGTGGTGGCATAGGTCTGTAATCCCAGCACTTTCGGAGGCTGAGGAAGGAAGAACACAAACTGGAGACCAGCTGGGGCAATTTAACGAGACCCTGTCTCAAAATTTAAAAGGGGGCTGAGGCTGTAGGTGTGTGTGAAGGCCCTGGGTCCCTGCCCCAGTCCTGGGTGCGGGTGTGGGGGTGTGTGACTAGTTTCCTCAGGCCATAAAAACCCATAAAGTGGGAAGAAAGGCAACGACCTTCAGCGTGCCTAGCGCTCTCCGCGCAGATCACAGCGGCCCTGGCTCAAGCCCAGCGCTCCCAGTCCATCCCACCCACCCACACCTCCTCCCGGTGGCGGCCCGCAAAGCCGGGTACCGGAACCGCAGCTCGGCCGCTGCCCCTGCTCTCGGGGCAACACGCGTGGGGGCGTCCGGCTCCGAGCCGAACGGATGCGGCTAGACGCTGTCTGTCTGTGAGGCGGTCTACACCGCCCCCAGAGGGACACCGAGGCACGGCCGACTCTCACACTTACGGTTTCCTCAGTCACCGGGCGTAGAGCGATCCCACCGTCCGCACCTCGGCAGCAGACGCGGGGCGCCACCATGTCGCAGGGGCTCGGGAGACGCCGCCTAGGGGCCCCGTGGCGGGCTGGCCGTGACCCCCGCGGACGCAGTGCCGGCTGCGGCCGAGGCAGAGAGAGTCCCGCCCGCCGCGACGCACCCCCGGGGCACCGCGGGCCGCATGCCGCCGTCGCCACGGCAACGTCCCGCCCGTCCCCGCCGCGGCGCGGTCCCGAGCGGCGGTCCCGAGGCGAGAGCGTGCGCGGCGCGGCCCGCGCGGACACCTGTGGGGACGCTAGGAATTAGGGCACCCGGAGCGCCGCGCCCCGCCCGCGGTCTGAGAGGAGCCACCACCGCCCACCCGGGCGTGGCCGTCCGCCGCAGGGAGGTTCCCGCGCGCCACACCTCTCGCCCTGATTGGCCGCGCTCTGTCGCCAGGCGCGCTGATTGGCTAGGCGCCAAGGCCTCCCGCCCCTCACCTGGGCCTCGGCGGGCGCGCAGGCGCAGCGTCTTCGCACACCTGCGTCCTCCGTGCTCGTGGGCGGGCTCGGCGCGCGGGGTGTCTGGGGCGTGGCCACGGGACACCTGCAGGGGGCGCGCCTGGACGGAGGTTTTGGGGCTACGAGTGCTAGTACTCGTCTGTGCTGAAGTCACCTAGCTATTTATACCTTCATGAAAACTGCGTACTATAATCATTTGCGTTTAAAATATCCAAGTCTAAAATAAATAAATAAAATAAAATATCCAAGCCTGACTTTGTGGCGCACGACTGTAACCCCAGCACGCTGGGAGGGCAAGGCAGGAGGAAGAGTGCAAATTTCAGCCCAAATTGGTCAATTTAGTGATTTAGGGGGGACTCTGTCTCAAAAAGAAAAAAGGGGGCTGCAAATGTAGCTTAATGCAAAAGCCCTAGGTTCAATCCTCAGTACTGTAAATAAATAAATATAAATAAATAAATAAAAATATCCTGGTCACCTGGCATGTGCAAGGCCCTGGGTTCAATCTCAGCAATGAAGAAAGGAAAAAAAAAAGAAAGAAAACACCATTGATGCGATGTCCTGCCTCGGTAGTAGACATTTACACCTTAGTTAATATCAAGATATTAATAATTAAGGCACTAATTCCTTCTTGTATACTAAGAAATAAGCATTCTGTTTATAACCTTTAGTGAGTTTGGTTAACGTGCAGTAATCTTCCAGTGCTTAATTACATTGGCCAAACTGCTTAAAATCCAGTTCTTGGACGTATAACTAAGAGCAGACCTGGGAACTGACTCTGGAAATACCCTTCTTGGTCAACCCAGGGTAACAGTCTCAGTGCCACAAATTTGCTTTATCTTTAGCTGCGACCAAGTTGGAAGAGCCATCCTCTGCTTCATTTTGTTATCTTTGTAGGATACGACAGAATCCGATGGGAGTATTTCGCTTTCGAATGCTCCCTACTCGTCAAGTAGCTATTATCTCCCTTTCCCCCTTTTCCCCCACTTTTAAATAAATTGTCGTCTAAAAAAAAAACAGAATCTGATGAACTTCTTTTCTATGAGGAACAGATCCAGGTGTGTTGAGCCTAGAACTAAACACAAAAGTGCAAACATGAGCTGGGCGTGGTGGCAGTGATACCAGCACTCTGGGAGGCTGGGGCAGGAGGATCACAAATTTGAGCACTGTCTGGGCTTCACAGAGAATATGAGAGCAACCCACAACAGTGAGCTCTTGTCTGAAAAAAAAAAGATCGGGTGGGGGGGTACACATCCTAGGAAAAGTCACCTACAGGGTTATTGAAAAGGAGGTAGTATTCAGAAACAAGATTGTGGTTTTTTTTTTTTCAGCAGAGAAATATTTGTAGAGAAAAACAGTAGAGAGAGGCTTTAAAGAGGCAACAAAAGGAGTAATTTTAAAAACCAAAGAGAGGTAGTAAAGAGGAGGTTCTAAAGTATAACAGCTTATGCTGGACAAGAGAAATTTTGGAGAAAAAGAAAAATGAAAAAAGTATAAGACAGTAAATTGGCCTAGACCTCAGTAAAAGAACCTCATTTTTGCATAAAAGGTATTGGTGAGATTGAGGTTTAAGGATTTGTGAGTAGAAATTCCTCAAATAGGTAGATGGGACAAGAAGTCATTTTTATATGAAAGGAACACAAAGTTGTGTGCCCACATGAGCCAGCACACTATTCATTTACGGTGGGTGATACCAGCTGGCCTGTTCCACAGGTCTTGGTAACCTCAGGGCAAGGATGGGGAGAATAGATGGTGTCTTAGTTACTTTCCTCATTGCTGAGACAAAATACCCAACACCCAAAGTTAAAGGAGGAAAGGCTAATTGTAGCTCACGGTTTGTAGAGGTTTCATTTCGTAGTTGGCTGGCTCCAAGGCAGGGTGGCATGGCAGAGAGGCATCGGAGAGGAGAAATAGTTCATGGCAGGCAGAAGGCAGCAAAATAGCAAAGAAACAGCAAGTGACCACAGCAGCCCTCTTTCTGTCCCTTGTATTCTATCCAGGTTACACACCTTTAGGGCAGGTAGCACACATACCAAACGTGGGCCTTCCCATTATCCACTCCCAGAACTATGTCAAACCTATCAATGGACTAATGCAGTAATCACACACCCTTGATCCCAGCATCACAAACTCTAGATCCAGCCACTTTTGAAAAACCTCACCTATGACCACATGAGGCTTTGGGGGGACATCTAGGCACAAGTCATAACAGATGGTGTGTAAGCTCCTTCTACTAGAGAACTGGTAGTGCAAGGAGATTAAACAGAGTGGCTAACATATCGAGGATACTGGAGAAAGCACACAGAAGGAGCTGGCCACAGGTGCCAGAGATAGGAAGGTGGCTTATGGCAGCAGTTAGCTGAGAAGCAGCAAGGGACCAGGAGCTCATCTTAGGCACGAAAATGTGTTAAATAGAAAAAGAGGAGGAAAAGATATCAGAGGAAACAGTGGGAATGGCACAAAATGATTAAGGGTGAACTGTGGGGCCTAGGTGAGTGGTATTATACCTCCCCAGCACACACAAGGCCCAGGTTCAAGCCCTGGCCCCACAAAACATTAATAATAATAGTAATGGTAAAATGTTTGGCCCTGCCTTTTTAGGTAGATGAAGTTGAGCAGAAAATGTCATTAAGATCAAAGAAACTTGATTCAGGGTATGAAAATTGTTGACATGAGCTACCAGCTGGGACTACAGGAGAAGCAGGAGAGGGACATTTTCATCACCAGAGAAAGTGAAAATGCTCTAAAAATCTGAAGACAACAGGCTGGGGGGACACGAGATGGAAATCGTGAAAGGATGCTTCAGAGATGGCAAGAAAGTGAAGGTGGAGACAGACGGGGGGACACACAACCCAGCACTTCTGCTACTGGGTCCACGCCCAAGAGAAATGGAAACATGTATTCACACAACAGCATGGACAGAAATACATACCTCAGTGTTCCTTAAAATAATAAAAGTGGAAACAATCCAAGCACCCACCCACAAAAGAATAAAGTTGGGTAGGGGTGGGGGGTCTAGCTCCATGGACCAGTGTGTGCTTAGCATGCACTAAGTCCTAGAGTCAGTCCCCACACAAATCTGGGAAATTCATCCAATGAAGTATTACTCAACCATTAAAAAGAAGGGCTAATATACGCTACAATATGGGTAACTTGTGAAAACATAATGCCAAATCAAAGAAGCCAGACACAAAATGTCACCCAGAAATGATTCCATTTCTTTTTTTCTTTTTTTTTCTTTTTTTTTTTTTTTGGTGCCGAGGATTGAACTCAAGGCCTTGAGCTTGCTAGGCAAGTACTCTAACCACTGAGCTAAATCGCCAACAATGATTACTATATGGTGTCAGGCCCAGGCAAATCCAAAGAAACAATAGATTGGTGCTTAGCCAGGGTGCTAAATGGCAATGGGGAGTGACTACTAATGGGGATGGGGCTTCTATTGGGGGTGATGAAAAGGTTCTGAAATTAGATGGTGGTGATGGTTATACAACCTTGTGAAATATACTAAAAACCACTGAATTGTACATTTTTAAAAAGTTGAATATCATGTAGTAAACCACAGGGAGGGAAGAAATCTGCAACCTCTCTACAAATGTCTTTCTCACTCAGTTTAGGTATTCTGGCTTTTAGTGGACCCCTCCTTTTCCTCACGTCAGCAGCTGTCTGTTAAATGACCTCTGGGTAGGGGTGGGGGGTCTACACATCTTCACAGATCCAATCCTCCGCTACATACCCCACACCAGCACCTTTGGGTCCTTCTCTCCTCCCCCCACCCCGTCACCTCAAGAAGCCCCGCTCTCTAGTTCTATGATGTCCCGCTATTGTGACCCTGGGCGTCTGCTTAAGTCACCAAGTGAATGGAGGGACCACAAAATCTTCAGATAAGCAGGGTTCTTCTTCATTGTCTCTATGCTACAGAACATGAAGTTCCGAATACACTGTGGCATCTTGCAAGGAAATGGAGGCTGGGATGTAGCTCAATCACAGGGCACTCACTGTTCAGTAAGCTCAAGCACAAAAAAAAAGGACAAAAGGCCAACTCCTTCTGAAGTTCGGAGGCTCTTTGATGGGAGGACACTTGGTCTGGAAGTGTTCCTTCTTTTCTCAGCATAGTAACATTACGATTGTGTCCCAGGGATTGAGACAAGTAGATTTGGAAGCCTAATGCATACCAAGTCCAACAGGCACCACATTTTGACCTGCCGGTTCCTAGCTCATCCGTGATGGTGTGCACGTGGGAGTCCATTCCTCGGAATAGTAAAATAGTGTGTGTAGGGTTTGCTTGCACAAGGAACGTGCCTCCTGCCGCCCCTTCCAACCTCCTGGTAGCCTGTACTCCGTTCTCATCCACATGCATTAACTCCGTTTCCTTCCCCATCCTTCTCTGAAATGCATCCCTCTTGCTTCACCAAAGCGGTTCTCATCCTAAGTCCCTCTGACCTGCGTCCTGCCCGAGCCGTGTGTGAAGACTGTATGTTCCTCTGAACAAGCCGACTCTTCTTTCTCCCGTCCAGATGGCCGGTTTGGGCCTCCAGTGAAACTGAGCCAGTCCGATGACTGACTCCTAGCAACGGAAAAAGAGACATGTACCATTCCCAGGCATGTTCCGCAAGACTCTCTCGGCCAGGATCCTCCGTGTCCTTGTCCTGTGTTATGTGGCTGTCATCGAGGAGGCTCCAACAGTCTGGAGGCTGCTGCGTTTTAGAGTTAGGGAAGCCTTACTCGCCTGTGTGCCTAAGTGACAAAGAGGGTCGGGCCAGAACACTGCTCTTGGCCCCCACACTCCTAAAGATTTTTACACACGAGACGGGGGAAGCCTCCCGTGTCTCAGCTATCTAGACATTTAGGGTCTATTTTCACAGCAGTCGGCCCACTTTAATTCATTCACTGTCTTCTTGGCAGCAGTTAACAAAACTTCCTGTTCTTTCTTTCCTCCTGTAGTTCTAGAGTTTTCCACGACGACGCCAGTTTTGCTGCCCTGCATTCTTTGCACACCCCTCTTCACCAAAACCCTGATCTGAGGAGTATCTGAGAGCTGCCTCAGCCTCCTCCCTTCAGGACACCCTCCCTAGATAACCTGAGCCACTACGAGGCTGTGAGGCTGGAAATCTGCCTGCACCACTCAGCACACAGCCCCCCTTGGTACCCTGAAAGTGCCCTTCATTCCTGAGGCTGAAAGCGAAACTTAACACAGCTCTTGTAGCACTGTTGATTTTCCTTCCACGTCCACCTCCACTCCTTCTCCTTCTTGTATAACACGGCCGTCCACCCAAGTCGCAGCCAAACCCAGGCGTCCTTCTCACGCTCTGCCTCTCACACACGTGCACAATCCACCCAGTCCCCCCCCCCACCCGGAGCAGCTCTGCAGGGTTCCAGCTCCTTCTTAGGAGCTGACTGCTGATTACCATACTCATGGTGAAGCTTATCTGAGCTCCCCTACCTGTCAGTTGGTGTTGCTGCCTTAATTCAGTTCCTTGCAGTCCCACCAGGAGTGAAACTCAAGCCACAAGGCCACCTTCGCTCACCTCTACCTACCTCTCAAGGTCACCTTTGTGCTGCTTTTGGACGCACTGCCAAGCGCTCTTAGCTCTTCCACGCAGAGGTGCCTCCCTTCCGCCCAGATGGAGTGGTCCAACCTGCTGTCACTGTTACATCCTCCACGGGGTCCTACCCATACTGGCCAGGTGATCTTGGGTGAGCGGCTCACCTGAGGTGCCTGTTAACTTCTCTGTAAAGTAAGCTGCATTACTCCCTGGAGGATGACTGGGAATACCAAGGTGGACCCTGCCCAGGATTAATCAGGACTGAAATGACTTACACCGTGGTTGTCTTTCTCCTCAAAAAACCTAAGTTTCCTAAGGGTAGATTGTACCCACAGTCACCAGTCAGCACCTGGCAGCTTCTGGCACACATTAGATGTTAATACATATTCGCTGACTGCCTCGAAAATACTTTTCAAGGCTTTCACACATTATTTACGCCTGCTTTTGTTGTTGTTTTGAAACCGGGCCTCCCTAAGTAGTTCAAGCTGGTCTTGAACTCACTGTAGTCCAGGATGATCTCAAACCTGTGGCGATACTCCTGCCTCAGCCTCCCAAGTGCTGTATTGTAGGCGTGCGCCACAATGCCCTGCCTGGCTTTATTTTTTTTGGAGGGATAGAGTGCTGGGGATCAAACTCAGGGCCTTGAACTGGACGGCTTTATTTTAAAGGACTGTAAAATCACGGCCTCTGCCAATAGCAAGCCTCAAATTATAAGTCCCTTAATCAGGAACTACACTTAGGAAACAGTAAGTGATGAGGCACAGGCAACTTGGAGATACTGTCTATGAGCTGAGAAAAGGGAACATTTTGGGAAGAGGCTTCTGATAACTGTTAAGGCTTTCTGTGGGTTTTTCCAGTTTTTTCGTGTTTTGTTTTTTGGCTGTACTGGGTATTGAACCCAGGGCCTTCACACTGAGCAACATCACTAGCATCTCTTCTGTTTTTCTATTTTGAGCCAAGGGTCTCGCTAAGTTGTCAAGGTGGCCAAGCTGGATTTGAATTTGCTATCCTCCTGCCTAAGCCTCCCAGAGAGCTGGGATAGCAGGCGTGCACCACCAGGCTTAGTTTAAATTGTTTTTTAAAGGTGAACTAAAGCTTGGAGAGGTTCAAAACAAAAGTAGAACCTTCCTGACATGGTGGTGAGGATCGTGGCTTTTAGAACAGAAAGCAGACTGGAGAAACATTTCATTGGAAGGTGACTTCCTAGGAAGGACTTACAGTAGCATTTCCCAGCAGGCATAAAGAGCTGGGCATGGTGGCTCGTGCCTGTAATCCCTGTACCTAGGAGGAAGAGTTTAAGGCCAGAACAAAAATACATTGCATTCGAAGTTTAAATTTCTGGGGTTTAAACTGCATTTTTTATTTTTTATTTTTTTAAGGGTGCTGGGGATCGAACTCAGGGACTTGTGCTTGTTAGGCAAGCACTCTAACCACTAAAGTAAATCCCCAACCCCTGCATGTTTTTAATCTTTTTTTTTTTTTTTGAGACAGGGTCTTGCTATATAGTTCAGGCTGGCCTCAAACGCTCGACAATCCTCTTGCCTCAGCCTCCCAAGTGCTGAGATTACAGGCATGCATCACTGTGTTCAGCTAAACTGCACTTTCTGAAATTAAATAATTCATTTTGAGGTTGAGTATACAGTCCCTTAAGGAAGATCAACACAGCTAATCTAGTAGTTCTGTTACATGCCGGAGTGAGTGTAATTTTCTTTCTGAGCCTGACTCTGGCTACACAATACTGTCTGTAGTTAGTTCTGTAGTTTGCCTTGGCAATCAGTTGTTACTTCTCTCCCTTAGACACAGTGCTGACTTCAACAGCCTATCAGGGTTCTGCTTCCTGTCTCACTCCCCCTCCACACAGCATTAACACTACATTGTATCACTCAGTTCTCTCTTTTTTGTTTTTTGGAGCTGAGGGCATTCAGTTCTCTTTAACGGCTTTAATTACATCCTATGCATTTAGGAAAAAATCTGTATCACTCTAGTTCACACTGGTGTAGGAGCCAGCCTGTCTCTTCTACTTCACCTCCTGAACTGTGTTTGCTGCTGCCTGGCTCCTGTGCCCACCTTGGCCTCTGCTAGCCACCCTCCAAGCTCTTCTAATTGTACAGGGTTTGCCCTGGCTCATTCCTCTGGTCAGAGTCCTCCTGCATTCCCAGTCAGCTCTGGGATGGTTGATCAGAACACAAGCCTCAAGTGGCCACACAGCAGCTCCTTGATCTTCTTTCTTTGCATGGCATTTAGTTACTTCTCCATGATCAGGTAAATGAGTGCAGGGCCTTGTGGATTCGTGTGTCTGACAGACTCCTGAACATAGACATGCTCAATAAACACTTGATCTTCTTGTTCAACAGCTTATCTTCATTAAAACGAACATGAAAAGGCAATTTTAAAGCAAAAACTAAATGCATATGCCAAGGTATTTATAGGGACCCTGTGTGTTGCATAACATGCATCGCTCACAAACACGCACACACACACAAATGCATATATGTAAGCTGGGGCAAAATAATCATCAAAAACTGATTCCCTCCTCGAATGCCTTCCCTAAAATTTCATTTTTCTTTAATACCATCTGTTCCTTCACCAAATCCTTGTCATTTTACCTTCAAATCTTTCAAAGCTGGCAAATTCTTGGACTTCTAGGGCATCCGCTCTACAGTGCCATAGCTCCCGACACGCTGCAACATCCTCTTATTGCTTAACTTCAGTCCATCACTGAACTCCAATTGTTTACACTACTGCCACAGTGGTTCGCAACAGAAATCTTGTTTCTCACTGCCTCCACATCTACCCACCGAGCCAAACCTCTGCTTCCCATTACTCTCAGCATAAAGACACTCCTTGAGGCCAAGGAGACCCTCACTGGTCTGTCCCTAGCTACCTTCAACATGTACCCAACCCCACCCCTCGTGGGACTTCAGTCCTTTCAATCTGTTGACGAGCATAGTCTCGTCAAGTGACCATTAACAGTGTCCATTAGTGCCCAGCACTTTGAAGCTCAAAAATGATCAAGTCACTGACTGGGAGCTCATCAGAACAGCATGAGCAGGTCTCCTTGCAACTTGAAAGACACAAAACAAGACTAGCAGGGCATGGTGGCGCCTGCCTTTAATCCCCAGCACTTCAGGAGGCTGAGACTGAGGATCCATAAGTTCAAGGCCAGCCTGAATTTAGTAAGACTGTCTCAAACAAAACAGACAACCCTCCCAGCCCCCAGAATCCAAGGAGACAGGAAACATTGTCCTTGACACTTTTCTTTTTGGTGCTGCAGATTGAATTCAGGGCCTTGGGCTTGAACTGATTTTTACTTATTGTATGAAATGATTTAACTGAGCTAAATCCCCAGCCTGTCCTTGACTTTCTTAACATCCTTCATTTGAAGATGATAGTTGAAACATTGGAAGGCCAATTAAACACACCAGAAAAATCACACTTATAACCTCAGCTACTTAAAGAGGCTGAGGCAGGAGGATCGTTAAATTCACATCTAGTCTAAAAATGGGCATGTGTGTGTGCGCATAAGTGCAGAATTGTAGCTCAGTGTGGAGGTCCTGGGCTCAATCCTCATCAGGGGACAAGGTACCTATGTCACAAAAGTGAAAGCAAGTCAAGGAAGCAGCCAGCTTTCTCAAAATCCCGGGAATCAAGGACAAAGGGATCAATTAATGTTTTGTTTGTTTGTTTTGTTTTGTGGTGCTGGGGATCGAACTCAGGGCCTTCAATTAATGTTTTGAATGACTGAAAATTTCAAATGTTTTGCTCCATATGGATTTCCTGGACCGGGCTGGGGGGCGTAGCTCAGTGGTAGCTTGTCTAACATGAGTGAGGTCCTTGGGTCCAATCCCCAGCACCAAAAAAAAAAAAAAAAAATCGATAAACTAGCAAACTGGGTATAGTGGCACATGCCTGTACTCCTGGGAGATCGCTCAAGCCCTTAAGTTCAAGACCAACCTGGGCAATATAGTGAGACCTCATGTCAAACAAATACATCACTTAAAAAGTAAAAATAAAATTTCCTAGACTAATTGCTCCTTCAAATTTGGTCTATTTCCAGTACAGTATGAGATACATGCATTTATCCCCTCCAAAAAATGCTTACCCACACTCATAAAGTTAGAGAAGCTTTTACATTGTAATTTAGTTTCCAAAAACCTTAAATCTTAATTCCTTCAGATTACTTAAGCACTGGTTATTCTGGTTTCGATAATTCAGGACTCTTAAACGGTGACGTATCAGCAGTGACATATGAATATATCAGCAGGAAAAAATAATCTATCCCTTTAAAGGAAAAGTTTTAAGTCTTGAAGCAACCTACCCCCTGGAACCTCATTTTTCATTTGAGGCTAAATGACGATTGACTTGTCCTTTAATACTTCCATGGAGGTTGATAAATCTGCTCCCATTTCTCATCTGGGGTCAGGCCCGTAATTTCAGGCAACCTCAATCTTCTCATCCTGTTTTTCTCCTCCTAAGAAGACAGCCATCCTTCAGACAGCCCACCGCAAATATTTATTTAGTGGTCTGCCCTGGCGCATTTTCATCTTCCTTCCCACTGGCTCCTGACGTTCCTGCACTGGTATGCCAGCTACCTAACTGGACTGGGCAGAGCTCTTAACACTGTCCAAGTGTTGCTTACATGTTTTGATAGTTTAATACATCAAATTTCACAAATAATGAACAACTGTTTTTAAAACAACTGATTTTTACTTATTGTATGAAATGCAACTGCAGGAAAATACTTGGGAACATAAAACTACAGATTAAATTAGGGACATAGATAAATGCTGCAGACATCAGTAGTTTATTGTTTGTTTAGTCCAAACACATTCAAAATGGAAACTCAAAAGAATGCTTTCCACCTGAAACAATTAAACTAGATTCTACTAGCATATAATGCTTAACACATTACAGCAACAGAGATGGTAATCCATTGTCTTCTATACCTACTAAAGCCAAGATGGTAAAGTCCATTTGGTTGCAATAGTGTCATAAGGACAGAATATTACCATCAAAAAATAAAACAAAACCAGCAAATAACAGTAATGGTAGATGAATATTTTTACTGCTTCACTGAAGAGGGGACAAAGTGTTAAAGTCCACAGTACTGCAGGTGAACAATCACCGTGTAAACTTCTCCGTACGGTGTTCTCATGTTTCCTTTGCGGCGTATGTAGAGACCGAAGCTGAATGGCTCTTTGCTCTCATTTTCTATTACACTTAACACTTGTCATTTCTTTTGGTGCCAGAACAATTTTCATGGGTCACACAGCAATAGCCCGGATTAGAAACATGTGTATGTGTGGGTATATACACACACACATTTATATATATATATATATGGAAGGAGAAAGAGGAATAAAGGAAAAATATCCTTGGGGGGAAAAAAACACTGACATAGAACCACTCATTTAAAAGTAGTTAGGATAAAGGCTTCAAGACTCCAAAGTAATTTTCCGGTAAGAACTTCAAGTACTATACACCAGAAAGTATAGAGCTGTTTCAAACAAAAATCCTTAAGCTCCCAAAAATGGAAACTGAAAATCTGTGTCCCCCAAATATATGCCATAGTGCAAGATTTTTCCTCAAACACGGAAGACCTCATTCAAAGGGGTGAAAAAAGACAACAGATTTGACTTTACTCATATTGCCCGGTTCGTAAAGCACAAAACATGCAATCATTTGCTAGTTTACTAAACAGCAAATAGTTGCATAACTCAGAACCAATCTGCTACTATGTGAAGTGCGTGTTTTGCCCGTTTTTACTCAGAATGGAGAAGTCTTCCATGCTAACAAGCAGCTTTTTAAATGGTCACACCTATTCTCCCCACCTCTTGCCTGAAACATCAGAAACGGGCTAGGTACTGATTGCTCCAAGCACCGAACTGGATCATCTCTGCTGTACTTGTGTTTTACGGGAACTTGCTAAAAAGACAATAATCCAGCAGCTACAAATTCTGCTCAGACTTATTCAGAGATCCATGTAAAAATAAAAAGACGTCGTCCCAGACTTAAGCTCAGGAGCCACTCACCAGGTGCTGACATCGGTAAGAATTGTGCAAAATGACAGTTCCCTGCCCCCCAAATAGAAAATGCAAACACTTAATAGAGCTGCTGTTCTTTCCTCTGAAAATTGCAGTATCCTGACTTTAGGTTTACTTGCCAGTTATGGAATCCAAATGCTTTTGAAATGTTACTAAAAATGTACATCAAGTTGATTGACTTTTCCAGGCATTCAAGTGATACATTTCACCATTCACAATAAAGCTGAGAGAAAAGTCAACTAGAGACTCAAAAGAACCGACTTCCTCCTTCCTGTCCCTCCCCAACATGTAAGACCACCTCCCCCAGAACAGAAAAGCTGTTAACTGAATAAGATAAATAATAAGTATCCATTTTACTCATTTTAAAGATACTGCAATTTTTATATACTTCAATGATTTCTCAACATTTTGCAGCTGTTTGGCTTTGCAGCACAGCAATTCATAAACTATACTGTACAAAATTACCAGCAAGACTGGAATGATGTGTAAGAGAAGGCACCATCATGCTTATTACATTACCAGAGAACAAAAATACAGGAAAGACGATTTCCACTGTACACAGCTTAGAGAAAGGAAAGGGGAGGAGGAGTGTGTTGAGCAGCCAGCCAGCCCTGTACTCAAAGAGGGCAGGTAGAAAACTCTTACGATATGGAGCTACTAAATCTGGTCTAATATTCAAGACCGTAACATTTGAAGTTCTGATTTTTGTTTAGTTCATAACTAAATTATTTCCTTCTGGAATATATCTGTAGTCTTGTTAAGGTTTATGTGTACACACGCTGGTCACGGCAAGCAGATAAAATGCCCTCATCGCTTCACAAGCTATTCTCTACTGGAAAAAAAAGATCAAAGAGTTTTTCCCTGTTGCCTCCTGTTGTAGATGTCAATGTTAATGAGTTCAGAGTACCCAATAGTGCATTTGGATGAGTGCACAAGTTTCAGTTGGTTTGTATTTTGGGGGGGGGGCCAAGAAAAAAGGCAAGATTCTCCAATTGCACAAATTGCACTATTTGTGTTTCCAACATTAATAGGCAGAAACAGTAACACTTAAACAAAATGTGCAGCAGAGGATTTTTTTTTGACTCAAAGGACCTGAATTCAAAGAACATGTCCCTTTAAGTTCATTTTGTTGTAGATCGTTTAGGTATGATCATCTCTCTCAGTCCTTAATTCACCAAGTCTAGATTTATAAATTAACAATGTGAATCTTGTTGTGAAATTGGGGAAGTAATGTCCACCTCAATTTAACTGATAACCAAAGATGCTTTCCACATCAAAGAAATGATTAAAAAGGCTGTGTCACATTCCAAAGCCAAAAAAAATTAACAAGAATGCAAACATGATGAAGAATGCACCACTGCTGGGACCTGGCCCGCAGCAGCCTCAGCGCCGCTGTCCTGTGAAGCGGCCTTCCACCTGCCCAGAGCCTCTTCCAGAGCCCAGTTTCTGCGCCACGCCGCCTCTAGGCGGAGGCCCTCTTCCGTCTCGATCACGCATCATGCCGCTGCCCACGAGGCCACGCGGCCCACCGGGACCCCGGTCGTTACGCCTGATGTCTCTGCGGTCATCACCACCACCTCTGGTTTCTCGCTCTCTTGCAGCTCTCGTCTTTTTCTCTTCCACATTTAAACGCACTTCTCCTCGGAACATAATTGGCTTTAAAAAGAGGAGAAAACATCGACACAGGCAGGTTACATGACAATAGAAATGCACTACCTTGCTCAAAGAAATCAGAAAATCGTCAGAAGAAAACTTTCACCAAAATCTTAAATATGCCCTCTTTCCAACCTTATTAAACAATGAAATTTAAAACGAGCCATGCCTCAGACTTTAATACCATAAAGAAATCTTTAACCTTTGCATAAATACCATTTCACAATGAAGTATTTTTAGCTTTACCATTAAAAAATGATTTTAAAAACACACCAAGTTAGTAATAATATACACGACAGAGATAAGAACATCTTGAATTATGCCCTTTAAATCACTTACTTTTGCAATTAAGATTCTCTGAACTGGTTCAGAGTCATCAAAAACCACAAAACCAAAATTTGGAAGCTTTCCCCCAACACCCTTGGTATTGATGCGAAGTTCCACAACGTTTCCAAAACCTGTGAAAATATACATTACACCAACAATTAAATATTTTAACAATATTCTGACGGCTTTAATTATTCAGGATGAATAACCTTAATGTCCTTGATCCATGTGAAAATCAAAGTTGCAAGGTACTGTGCCCAGTGACAACAAGGTACTCATGCAGGCTGCCAACTGAAACACCAGAGCTGGCCTGGCTGCTTGTTCTATCTTGCGTTATCTTCACTAGTCCTTTCATAAGAAAAGCTACCTGTAAAGTTCCGGACAGACCCTGTTACCTTCCCCTAATTCTGACTTGTATTTTCAAAATTGACTCATTCTGCCTTTTCACTGAGTGCTACTGAAAACGAAGCCCTCATTCCTCACAGCCTTCATTCCCTCCTGACCAATCAAGACTGGCAGTGGGACACTACACTGAGAGACACACTAGTTACATTATGAAAAACAGCCTACGTACCTCCAGTATAATGTAAAATAATTTAAAAATTTTAACTTAAAAAGCAAAATAAACCACTTACTCATAAAGAATTCTTTCAGTTCATTTTCATCAATATCATGCGGCAAGTTACCAACAAAAAGTTGATGACTGTCTGGATAGCGAATTATTCTACGGTTGTCAGAGTCACTCTGTTCCATATCTCCTCTGCCTGGGAACAGGAATAGAATAGATATCAGAGTTCACAACATCGTACAAAGAACAGTTCAAAGCAATGAATGTAAAAAGAAAAATCACTTAATACTGAGACTCCTGTTTTAGTTTACTAAAATCATGAGTGCCTTGAAGAAGTGGAAGTATCTAGTTATTAGTAGGTTAGTCAGAAAACAACACGACACTAAACTGCAAAATGAGTACAGAGGGAGCTTCATCTTCTAGCCTACTGGTCTGACTGTAAGTCAGATACTGTACTAGAAGCACAGGTATTCCTTAACCCATCAAAACTGTTGCCATTACCCAGGAACCAAGCCAGCTTCAGACAAAGATAGCTATTTCTACCAAATATCTGCTTAGTCTTCAGATTTTTTCCCCCAGTATTGGTCTTTTTTATATTTTATTTTGAGACGGGGTCTCACTAAGTTGCCCAGGTTGGCGTGGAACTTTCAGTCCTGCCCAGCTTCCCACATAGTTAGGATTACAGGAGTACACCACCGCACCCACCCTCAATCTTTAAGACATTACAGCCAAATCAGTGAATTTTAATACCCCAATCTCTCATTTTATATAGTCTTTTATATACATAAGGGTACTCTCACATATAATCCTATTTAATTTTTCCATAAGAAGCACAGTGAGTCATATAAGACAGGCATCCCGAGAAAAATTTGTGTAACAGAAATGGTGTAAGAGAAGCTCAGAATTTAAGGGTCCCACTCAAGATCATAAATACAGTTGGTGGCAAAGCCAGCACAAACTCCCAGGCTACTGTAACTTCTGGTTTAGTTAACACACCACTATTTTATTTTTTTTAAGTAACATTCAAAGTTTGATATATACTATCTCCCACCTCCTCCCAAAAGTAATCTAAACATTCTTACAGAATTCAAATAAAGGTAATACATATTAGCTAACATGTAAACAAGTCAAAAATCATGGCAACTTACTTAATACCTAAGACAATCAAAATAAGAAGAATCAGGGTGTGCTTAGTGTTTATCTGTGAAGAGATAAGAGCGCTAAGTAAGAGTAGGTTATTGGCAGCTCGGTTTTGAATTCTTAAAACCAGTGACAATAACCAAATAACACGTGCTTCAAGCTTTTTACACCTTTCAAGTACATGTCCCTACAGCAGGTCAACCAATCCTCCCCTGAAAAGTGCGATTCTGCCCCGGACTATCTCCAGCAGGTAGCTCGTATCCCTAAGCAACTGGATACTACAAAGATCAGTGTATAAAACCCACTGTGGTTTTCTACAAGTTCAGTCTTTTCTAACTTTCCAAATGCTAAATACTAATTGGGTGGAAAGGAGCAGACTCACCTGGTCTTGGTCCTCTAGGAGGGAAACCAGGTCTCTCTCTAGGTCGCTGTTCACGCACACGTGGTGGCTGAGACTGAACTTCTGGCTTAGCTTCAACTCTTGGCTAAAATGTAAGGGAAAAAACACATTATAAAGAAGCATACAGTACAGGAGAAAAATCAACTAAAGCAACTATCAGCAAGACACTAGCAGGATTAACGGTACTTTTAAGTTTATAATGCTTGAAACATAGTACCCTATGTATGTGAAACATAAATTCTTCAAAGATATTCTGTACCAATCTAGGACTGTAGGGTAGGTTGTGTTTTCCCACTCAGGCTGTATAACTCATAATAAACTGCTTTTTACAATCATATTTTTCCACTAAAGTCATAGTCACATTGAAACGGCATAAAATGTATTGCTACAAAATAATCACAAAAATGCAATATCAGACACTCCATGTAAATAAACAATTAAAAACCGTCTTAATCTTAGACAAGAACACACAACACATAATTTCCAAATATCCAGTTACTGCCCTCTAGATTTAACAGTGCTCAGTCACATCTCCTAACCCCCAATCCAATCTTAAAACCAACATTTTTAATAGTTCAAAGTATACAATCTAGCACTTAAAACTGCCGGCTCTAGGCTTAAATGCACATGGGAAAAGGTTTCCTATGCGGCACCTCAAATAGTCCTTTAATGCCCGACTATTTTCCCTGATGAGAAAGGTACACATTTAAAATTTTGACCCCAACAATTTCCTGCCAACTGCTGAAACACACACATAAAGTGCCTATTTTTAACAAATTATCATGTGTATCTGCTATCCCTTTTTCTCAATACAACAGCATTTTCAGTATTCTCAACCTCTGCAGGCTTTCTATAGTCCAAGTATTTATGGTTCTTCAAAGAAACCAGCCAGCAGGATACAGAGAACATGTGGTCAAAACCAGAGCTGGTAATTGCAATCTCTTCATAGGTTCCCATCCAAAACACTGTATTTATAAAAATAAATTTGGATATAAAATACACTTCTTTCAAAATGATTATTTATTGCCAGTGATTTCAGCCACTACACCCCAAGGATACATTAACTGTCACACTAGCAGCTTTTAAGATTTGTCTGTTATTTCCAAATTCTGTCTTCCTCCATGTAGATGTCCCATTTGGCTCTAGATGAAATTCACCCCTGGTTCTAGAATGTTGCTACCTTAAAAATCAACTTTAATCCTCTCCAGTTTCTTACTATTTATATGTGTTTATTCCTGTAAAAAAACACATCTTATTTTTATATCACCCAAAGAATCAAGCATAGTGCTGTTAGACATTGATGTTCAGTAGTTACAGCTTTATCTAAAATTGAATTTTATTTTTAGTTCTCTGACCCAAAACATGTACAAGACTATTCTATGTCTGACAAGAAGACCTAACGATCATCCCCCAAGACCAGGGATTAACTCTGTTGTCTGTATTTGGAGTTTAATACTATATAACTCATCTAAAATGTGAAGCTTGAAAAAGGCAGTTATTTGAAAATGTCAACTAAGGGAATCTGAAAAGAACACATTATTTCAGTTTGAATGTGAAACAGAATTAAAGAATGGATGTACTCTGTTTAAAGTTTAATGAAGCCAGTGTACTACTTGAAATCAATAAAATGGCAAGAGTACCTATACTTAAGGAAAAACCTTAGACTCATCCAATTCAAATGTTATCAAAAACCTCAAGGTTCTGAATTTAACAAATTTACATTCTTTTCAAAACAGCTTACCAACAGAAAGTAGTAACAAAGAAAACTCTGCCCTATAAGAATTTAAAATTAAAATCAGATAAATGTAAATACTCTGCAACATCTTACAAATAACCCATGGCAATGACTCAGCGACCTGCCTTCATGAGGAGGTACTGGATGTCATCGTGTGAGAACAAAATCTCTAACAGGTGAACCAATGTCCACCAAGCCAGCCGTGCACTTACAATACTTGAGGCCCAATGACTGAAACCAGTTATTCCAAATAGAATAGCTAATACCACACAAACCATTATTAGGGTCTTAAAATTAATTTCATACGGGCAGGAAGTGTGATAACATGACAAACTCCACAAAGGTCATATGGCATATGAAATAAAATTGGAACCATCAAATCAAATCAGTAAAAGCAGGTATAACCACAACTAATACACAAGTCCTTCAATTATGAACTATTTAGGTGAACTTGTCAATTTCCAGACAAAACCATTTTAACCAAAAAATTAACTTACCTACTTCTAAATTAATGCCTACCGATACCCCAGAATTATACTTAATTTCTTCTCATCAATATCTATATTAAAGCATAAGGAAATAAATGGTACACAAAAGTAACAAAATAAAATTGAAAGGTTACTTAACCAGGTGGAAATATCATGAATCTATAGTACTTTGAATATTGTGTAAATAGATCAAAAAGTTCTTCTAAAGTTTATATTCTAAATACTTCAAAATTTTACTGAATAAGAGAAAGGAGTGGGAAATACAACTTAAGTTTCCTAGAATTTGAAATGTAACTTCAAAAACTATTCAAACCTTAAGACAAATCACTTAAGATATGCAAAAAGTTATTTTCCTGGGCAAGAGGCTGGAACACTATGGTGAAGCTATGGCATACATACGACAGCAGGCTGTTTGTATTACTGAAAGCTCTAAAATGTTTGCCATCAGTGCCCTAGAATGTGATGTGGCTGAATAATGTGAGTGCAGACAGCTGCAGTCTGTCTTTGTAGTGAGGCATTTAAGAAGTGTGCAGGTCTGCCTTTGGTCACACGTAGGGGCTGTCCATCCAGCTACATGAATGCAAACTCCAGCCCTCCATCCTCCTAGCTCTAAGAGAGGAGTCTTAGTCACACCCACTACTAACAGGGTTCAGAGAGAATAAATAGGAAGTATTCTGCATGATGTCTGGCAAGTATGAAAAGCATTAGTATTTTACACTTTTAACTATGTAAAATAAATGTAGCCGAATTTCTCAAATAATAATCCAAAGGTTCCAAATCCAAATCCAAGATTTCAAAAGAAAAGCTACCAGTCACTTATCAAGTCCCTAGATGAGATGAAAAGCACAAACAATGAGCAGACTAATTTTTTTCATTAAGATGGAATTCTGTCTGGGCTGTGATCTAAGGTGACACTCATTTCCTGAACATCTACTTGCAAAAGACAGGCATTACAGCACCGGGTATTCCACCATGTATCTAACCATAATGTGTACCAACACCACGAAGACTACAACAATCGCTAGCTGCTTTTTCTCCCCTGCAACAGGGAACTTGCTTTGTGGCTCAGGCTGCTCTTGACCTCTTGGACTCCAACGATCCTCCTCCTTCCTGTTCTGAGCACTGCGACTATTGGCAAGCACCTCATCCTTCACTGTCTAGAGCATGTCAAAGATTTATCCACTAATCATTTTAAATGTAAGATTTCTAGCAGAATGAAGTTTAACTAAAATGTGGGGGAAAAAAATAGGACACCCTTTAGATAGGCCAATGAACTTAAATATTTAGTTACTCTGGACTGTATCTAACAAACATTCTAAGTAGTCAGTGTTTCATTTTCACATTTTTGGAAAGCTCTGAAATGGGTAAGATGACAAACAGACAAAAAGCGAATACCAGAATGATTAGTTAAAGGTGAACACTACAGTCGTAAGTTGGTACAGGCTTCAAATAAATGGTGCGAATCACTTACAGACTGAGAGCTTAGGCAGTGAGCATTTTTAAATTTTCTATTTTTTAAAAAAACGATTGTTTATAATGCCGCACTATTTTGTGCCTTTCCAAGTTTCTTACCTAAAATATTTTTGCTAAATTTGTAATTTTTAAAAGGACCTTTTTTTATTTTTAAGAAGCCTTTTAAATGACGATGCTACATAATGGTAAAACCAACTTAATCTGTATTTCACACACCCAAACCCCAAATACCACCTATGCAGATGATGAATGGAGATTTTTTAAAGCGGGTGCACTGACATTTCATACATTTTTTTGGTATGTTAAATCCATAATTTCTGACTTACTTAAAAATGTAATAAAAAATAATAAGCAATTGGCAATGTAACAAGGATACAATCCAATGTGTTCACAGATGGGTTACCTGTGAGACTGGTGCTTTAACATGGGGTGGAATTCCAGAGGAAGAAACAGTACCACTAGGAGGCAGGTTTTTACTGGTCACTGAAGCCCAGGAGAAAGCCTGCAGGAAATGCAACAAACCTAGACTACTAATCATGGAAAACCACCAACATTCCTATAGGGAAACTCCCAAATATATATTTTCTTTTCATTTCTAAACTATGGCTCTATATTGGAGGATTCCTAACAGAAAGGCACACACACACATGCCAGTCTATGTGCCAGCTTTCAAAATCTCATTATGCAAGATTATTTATAACCATTTTGTCTCAACTACTAAATAAAACCACACGCAAGTTCCTACATACTCTAGGTAGATGAGCAAGTGGCGAACATAACCACTAACAACTAAACATGCTAGAGAATGCTGAACCTGAGAGAACCAATTTCTTTCTCCTTTTTGGAGGAAGACAGGGTGTGTGGTGGTGTTAAGGGGAAGGATAGGAAAGAAGAGAGTACTAGCTGGAAATTTTAACAGACATCCACAAATTGAACAAGGAATCTTCTCCTCTTGCTATCCAAATATAGTTCACCCTGCTTTACAGAGAGATAAAAGAAGTTCTGCAGAGAACATTGTGGGTGTCACTCACCTTTACAGGATAGTTTAAATGGTTCAGTAGTAAGAAAACTGATCCCATCTAACTCAGGGTTATCTCTTAATTACAGACCAACATAAGCTGGGAAACTGCACGATTCTTGGTGCAGCTGGGCTTAGAGGATTTCACCCAGAAGGGAAAAGCAGCTGACGGCTTTAGATGGACAAGGGGAGCGGGCAGTGATTTCATCTAAGTTACTTAACTACATCAGGTCAAAGCTAATCTTTGATAAATTTCACTTCTAGGAGCTTCTCTTTTTTTGAAAAGCCATTGAAATTTTTCTCAGGCTAAGAACACCACAGCTTCTTTCATATACATAAAAAAAAGCATAGTCTGCTATATTAACCAATTTAACAAAACAGAACAAAAGTCACACTGCATGGATGGCACCAAGTATGAAAGTGTGAGGTCAAAGGTCTGAAGAGTTCCTCTGATCTAACCTTTGGTGGTTCTTGGGGCAGAGAAACAGGCTCTGCCGGGGGAGGAGTAGCAGACTTCTCCTCCAGTTCTTCTAAGTTCTTCTCCTCCACTTGTGGTTTCAGCTCTTCAGTCTTTGTTTCAGATTCAGGCTCAGGTTCAGGTTCATGAGAGGATTCTTCCAAAGGCTCCTCTATGCCGTTACTACAAATGATCAGTTCAAATAAGATAAAATTTACTTTCTCTCCAATCTAACTGGCACAAGTGGTCATGGGCCAATAGCCTGTTCTACACCTGTAAGTAGTGCTGTGTTTTGTGGTACTGGGGATGGAACCCAGGACCAGCTTGCACATATTAGGCAAGCACTCTGTATCAACACGACTGTCTAGTGCTAACTATAAACCCTGCATTTCACAACAGTAAAATTTTGTAAAAATAAAATTCTCACTTTGTGTTTTCCTACACATTCTACATTATCAGTAAATGATCAATGTTTTGGTGAAAACCACATTTTTGTTTCTCTTTTTGGTGCTGGGGATCAAACTCAGGTCCTTGCGCATGCTAGGCAAGCACTCTACCAGTTGAGCTGAATTTCCAACCCCTGAAAAACCATGTTTAACTTTTGAATAAAGTAAAACAATTCTTTCCGCATTTCTTGACTATATACATATAAAATAGGTATTCAAATATTGGCCGAATAGTTGTATAGAAAAATCTGCTTCTGGGGGGTAAGGGTGGAGCTCGGCAGTACGCTGCACCCAGGGGTTTGACCCTGCAGCCACACCAGAGTCCAGACCGGACATGACTGCAGCCCAGTTCTTACGTCACGGGGTGAGCTTCGTAATAACCACTGTTAGCATTTTCTTGCACAGGTTCAGGAGATGGTTGCCTTTCTTCTTGCTCCTCTTCCACTTCATCTTCTGATTCTGACAATACATAGTGCATGACATCTTTTAAAAGAATGTTTCCATAATTTCTAACACACAAATTTTTAGTATGTTTAAAGAAATGGTGTGGTAGTACAAAAAACTGCAAATTAAGAAAGTCATTCAACTGCAATATTCCCTGTTCTCTCAAAAAACTGAAGAGAACAAGCAGAATGAAGCTTGATTATTTAGTCCACTCTACTTTGACAAAGTTTATTAGTAAGAAAAGGAAAGGTCAGGAAATAATTTCTACAATTCCATACTTGAAGAAACTAAACAGTCCTTAAAAGAGCAATGACAGAACCCTTCTATCTGTAGAGTAACCTCACCTTCATCAAGTTCTGGTTCAGAATCACCAAATACTTCATCTTCATAACGAAACATATCATTGTGAACATAAAATTTATTTGGAACAGACCCCTACAGGAAAGCAACATGCAAATATTTCATGAATATCCATAAAATTGGTATTACATAAAAAGAATAAATTATATGCCATACTCAATTTCAAATTTAATACCGAGAGAAATAGTCTAGATGAACCTAATTTTCTAAAGCTACATATACTGTTGTTAATATAAACTAAAAAGGATCACTGAAAGAATATCAGAGCCTAAGAAACTTTTCTCCACAGAAATGAATCAAGACCAATTAATAAACAGAACTTTTCCATTTTTCAAAGTATTACCTTTTAAATTCACCAAAGTGATTTTTGTATCTTGTTCTATAACCTTAATAATCTATCTACACATTGATGGCAGCACCTAACTTTTAATTCTAAATGGTTAAAGCAGAGCACACAAGTTCAAATAAATTCTATCAATAGGTCCAATAAAATGTCTCAAAAACCATAGTATGCAATTCTCAGTTCAACAAACTAATAGCAACCAAATTTAACCAGGTAAGTGAAATGCAAACTTACTTCTGGAGCCAAAACAAAGGTCTGCATGAATTTCCTTTCTGGCTGCCCGCTATTAGACAGCAGGCCCATGACCTGGACAACGACTCCATCACTTAAGGTGGCATGCGCATCCACATGGCGGATCTTCGTGTGGCATTCACTGAAGTTCAGAGATAACACTTTGTGGTGTATGTCCTGTATAGGAAAGCAGAGGAAGAAATGCAAACTCTTGTGATTTTACATTACCTGCACAGTACTGTTACCTATCCTTGCTGACTTCCTCACAATTCTAAATGCCAACACCATAATTTTCCTGCTTCACCAGACCCATTCTACCAGGACATGCCTCCCTGCAGACTGCTACTTCTAACCACCATGTTCAACACGTCCATGCTACACAAGAGATCAGAATGACCATCTGACACTGTGCAGTCATCTGGCTTTACACTGCTTTCTCTCATAGGTTAGTAGTAACATAGTTATTCTCATGAACTGTACTGACTGCTCCTCAACTTCGCACCTAATTTTACTTTACTACGATGCCTACTGATGCCATTTTTCAACTTCTAATTTCTTTGTGTTTGTTAAGGCCAAATCCTGGAGTCTAACTGAAGTTCCATATCCTCTATACAAAGTCCTCCCCTCCTTGTGAAGTTGTAAAGGGCATATATTTCTGCGCATTCCTGTGACACCAGATTTGGTTCACATTTGTAGAAACTTCAAACAGTGGATTTCATCCCAAGGATACATAACATTCCATTTTCTCCTGTGTCTATCCACCCCAATATAATACCACTTTTCACACAAAAATCAGTGTTTAAGAATTCAAAAAACATTTAACTATCACTGAAACTCATTCCAGTAAGTTTCTAATGATCACACTGAAGAAATTCATTAGCACGAGAAGGCTATTTTTTGGACTCTCTTAGTGCTATTATCTGTTTCCTTATAAGAGAGAATCTTATCAATGTCTTATACTGAATAACTATTCTGAAAATAATGATAGGTTACTAACTTGTCATTCTCTTATGTTTTTTAATAAATAAAAAAATTACTAAAAAAGAAATCTCTATCTCAACACAAAAAGACATTTAAAATATATATGCATGACTTACATTTTGGCCATAAACAGCTTCTTGGGGCTTTCCACTAGCATCTACACCTCCATGAACGTAGGAAGAATTCCTGCCATAAAACCTGCAAAAGCATTCATAATTATACATCATCACTGAATTGTTAAGAGAAATTAAAGAGGCAATAGAGTTCTGGTGTTGAAAATGAAACTAGGCTTCAGGTACAGTTGTCGCTAATTAGGCATATAATCTTGGGTGAGTTACTTAACTTTAATCTGTAAATTCACTTCCCTTGGTAATAAAACAGGTACAGTAACTACATCCATAGGTCTTCATATGGATCCAGTGAGTAACACACAGAATGCTTAGTCTTTCTGGCATGGCAGACTATCACTGGCTACTCTCGTCCAATTCACATCACATCTTTATTTTGCAAAATGGAAGAATGCGATAAAAGTACACTCTAAAATTAAGACACTATAGTACTTGAACCATATTTTTCTTTAGATACAACAACTCATTGTCCTAGATTTGTTTTGGGATCAAATGTTCCATTCACTACTAAAGAGTTCCAAGGGTCTTGCCATGTAGTTCAGGCTGGCCTTGAACTTGCAGTGATCTTCCTGCTTCAGCCTCCAGTGGTATAGGTGTGTACCACCATGCCCACCAAATGATTAC
Organism: Hystrix cristata; assembly: GCA_004026905.1. Classification (NCBI taxonomy): domain Eukaryota; kingdom Metazoa; phylum Chordata; class Mammalia; order Rodentia; family Hystricidae; genus Hystrix; species Hystrix cristata. The sequence continues at coordinate 18,713 of PVJO010008687.1, read as the reverse complement.
TAATTCTAAAGGCTTAGATTAAAACAGTTTAGATCTAAAATAATTGAAATAATTCTGAAAAAAATCTACAATTACTTCAGCATCAATTTCTTATTAATTTTTTTTGCTGTTCTTAAATACACAATAAATTAAGACTTTCTCTGGAACTACATAAAGCAGTAATAATTAAGACCTTTCTCAATTAAAGTTAGCAAAGATATAAAGTGAACTTTTTCAACCTGGGCATGGTGGTGCACACCTATAATCCCAGCACTTGGGAGGCAGAGGCAGGAGGATCACTGCAAGTGCAAGGCCAGCTTCGGTTACACAGTGAGTTGAGGCAGTCCAAACTACATGGTAAGAGACCCTGTCCTTTAAAATAAAGGAAAAGCTGGGGATTTAGCTTAGTGGAAGAGTGCTTACCTAGCAAGCACAAGGCCCAGAGTTCGATCCTCAGCACCAAAAATAAATAAATAAATAAATAAAATAAAATAAAATAAAGGAAAAAAAAAGTCAAAAGAGCAAACTGAAGTTCAGAAGATGTTGAATGAAGTCACCCACAGTCATATAGCTATCAAGCAGGGAGCTAAGACAAAAACTCAAGTCAGTCCAGCTTGAGTCCATGCTTTTAACGTCTTCTCTCCACTTTGAAATGTACGTATTTTCTCATGTACGACTGGCAGGCTGTAAACTGGCATTATCTTTCCAAAGGACAAGGTAGCAGAGTAAGTGTGTGTATAGAAAAAGTCTCAGAAATGAACCTATCTTTGATACAATAATTCTTCCAGGAATTTAAAAATACAACTCATCAGTAAGGTACACAAAAAACACATAACACATGTCTAAGGAAAGTCATTATGGTGTCATTTATACCACTGAAAAGCTTCTAACAATCTAAATTTCCATTAAGATGGAAAATGGTTAAGGTATAATGCAGAAGTCTGTGCTGTTACTTAACATGATGGTGTAGGGACTTTTTTTTAGTATATGTGCTGCTGAAGCAATCACTGTGTGGAGACTTTTAAACTTTTATATTAATATTGTATTCATATTGCTAATACTGTATACTCATATTGTACTCTAATATTGTACTCATATTGTAAAAAGACCCCATCTGAGTTACTGAAAAATCCTATTCTATCTCCCCTCTAACTCATTCACACATGTTATCAACATGTACATCTATTTCTATTTTTATAATTAGAAAAACACAGCTTTTCATTGTGGGATCTGTTTTTCAGGGGAGGGGGCATATTACTTACACTTTTTAGATACACTACACTCAAGAACAGTTGGACTCCATAGCCAAAACTAGCCCTGAATACTGGCTACAGACACCTCATTTATTTACTAAGTGATCTTGCTATAAACTTTCTGAGCTAATTACGAGTCGCAGCTGTCTGATACATAAAGTGAGATAAAGCATCTACACTTTTAAGATGGCCCCAACAATTACATCAGATAATCCAGGTATGTAGAGTATTAATGAATAGAGCCACACGAATAGTAAATAAAAAAAAAAAAAAAAAAGACACCCAGGTGCTGGGGATTCAGCTCAGCAGAAGAGCGCCTGCCTAGCAAGCACAAGGCCCTGAATTTCATCCCCAGCACCCCCTGCCCACGAAAAAAGCCTCCTGGATTAAAGTGGAGAATATCAGACATAGGTTCAATAGGGTAGGACAAATTGCAAAATCTTTTAGGATGCTTAACTTTTAGAAGACCTACACATACAGGAATCTAAGTCTTTTAACAGCCTTTCCCAGAGGAAGCTGCAATGATACACAGTATTTATCCTTAACGCAACAACAACAAAAAAACGCTGCTTACAAGAATCACACTTTCCTTTTAATCATTAAGACACATTCAGAAGAGCAAAATTAATAAGAACGACCCACAATATAAATTAATTTTGTTTCAATTTTTGTGGAGAAAAAAAAGTCCTTAGAGATTACAGGTATACAACTCGTGCTACAGTAGTGAACAATGCTACCATTGCTGTTAGTATTTTTCAGATTAGAAGAAATGCAAATTTCCACAAGTATATAACATATTCCTTTTTCAAGACTTTGAGAACTTAGACAATTTGAACCACTGGTCTCCCTGCCCTAGTCCTGGGGACTGAGCCCAGGGAGCACTGAAGCTGCTTCCCCAGCCCAATTTTATTTTGAGGCAGGAGCCCACTGATTTGCCCAGGCTAGCCTTGAACTCTTGAGATTTTCCTATTCCATCCTCCCAAGTAGCTAGGACTACACGCATGTCCCACTACTCCTGCCTCTAAGCCACTTGTTTCTAACTGCATATTGGGAACCTATTACTTGGTCAAGCCCTACTTTTTTTTTGAGACAGGGTCTTGCTAAGCAGTTTGAGCTGGCCTAGAACTCACCAAGTAGCCCAGGCTGGCCTCAGACTTGCAGTGATCCTCCTGCCTCAGCCTCCCAAGTGCTAGGATTACAGATGTGCACCACCATGCCTGACTAGCCCTATGTTTTTTTCTTTTTGTGGTACTGGGACTGAACCCCAGGGCTTTGCACTGAACTGCAAACCCAGAGCCCACCTTTCATTTTGAGACAGGTTCTCACTAAGTTCCCAGGTTTTGCAATCCTCCTGCCTCAGTCTCTCGGAGTGCTGGAATTACATGCACGCGCTACCATGCCCAGCTTATTTTTTTAATGCAATATAAAATACCAGTATATACAAATTTGTGTTTATAGGTATGATGTGTCATCTACCGGGATATGTGTTTTTCCTACTGTGTTCAGTAGTCAAAAAACTGAGAAAAAAAAAATATGGCTTAGCCATCATTTGGTTACAAGTATGGTTTTAAAGGTACTATGAAGTTATGACATAAGAAAGGTGAAATATACAGCCAAACCAAGAAAATAAAGCTAAATAAAAGTGTTCAATGATCTGGTCAAGCTTACCTGTGTAAGTACTCTGGCGCTTTATTCAGCAAAGTATAATACTGCCTCACGAACTCCCGCCCCACCAGCAGCGGGCTGGGCTTCTCCATAACCATTTCTTTGCTGCACAGGGTCAAACGCTGTGGGAGAAGCATGAGAATAACAACAATTAAAAAGCCATCTTTATAAACCACATGTGATAAAATCTTTTACTTCTCCCAGACAAACAAATGGGAATAAAGAGAATTAACATCATTTACTAAAAATTATTAACAGCAGAAGAGTAAGTTCCCAGTCTACAATGTTTGCATCTCTCTTTGTCCCAAGAAAAATCAGCACAGAATAATAAACAAAACTTCCATCATTTACTTTATGTTCACAGCCACTAGAACAGTCAAAATAATAATGTTAGAATTGGGGGGGGGACCCCAAAACCCAAACAAACCCACCAAGCTAACTGGGTGAGGGCACGGTGCAGAGGCAGAGTGAGTACCCTGCAGGCACAGGCCCTGGGTCAGTCAGTCTTCAGCAACACACACACAGCATCTGTCTCATAAAATCAAGCATCTGTTTTGTATCAGACTTAAAAGTACTGAAAAATTACCACAAACCTGAGTGTGTATCTATTTGGCAAAGCAAAATGCAGCTTAAATTCCTACTTAACAAGATCCAATGTAAGTTTTCTTTAAAAAACAAATATCAAAGCCACACGGCCCACAACAGTCATTACAGTATGAAGCTGTTTTCATAAATGCCAAGTACCAGCTATGGTACTTCATACAGAGAAGGCTACATAGCCCCACATGCTTCCAAGTCACTTCCACTTCAGAATCGCACTATTAAGGTTCCTTAATTTTCCCCTATCAATAGTCCCCTAAAACTCAAACTCAAGCTACACACATCTCCCAAGCTGTTAAGTGTTTACACAACACCCCACTTGCTTTAAAAAATAGTTAACACACGAAACAAACCCAGGGGCCACTGATTTTCCCTGACCTAAAACTTCCAATAAAAGTAACAGTCCTCATGCATCAGAGGACTTTCAGCGGCTGAATGGAAAACAGAGAGGTCAACGCTTGCCTGGCATGTGCCATACCCTGGGTTGGATCCCCAGCACCATAAAAATAAGATAAAATGAAGTACTGAAGCTAAGTAATACAATACTTTCATCTCAAATATGGGAAAAAATGAAGAAAGTGAACTTATCTAGTAAGCTTTTACATATATTTTGATACTGTAACAAAATACTGAGAAATGAGATGATATAAGTTACCCTCTGGATAAAGTAATTATCTACAAAATACTTCTCTTCCTGTTGTCCATGACAAATGCTATTAGAGATTATTTCTGATTTTAAGACTACTGCTTTTTTCTTCTCATGTCCGTATTTCCAATTTTTCTACAGTAACATTGTTGTAACTTATCCCAAATTCCCCGTCACACTCATAAAATACACTCATCTATTTCTGTCCCCTTTCAATTCCCAGCACTGAGAAAAGTTTCTTTTGACCCTTATATATTTGGTTCTTAGTGAATGCACAAATTCTATCAAAGAAAGTTAGAATCCTGAAGTTCAAGAGTGTCTTCAAACTGCTAGCCATCCACACACAAGCATTAAAGCATGTGGGCCACGACAGCACTGATTCCAATGAAGACAAGAGTAGAAGGTTAACTAATACTTGATGGAGCGTTATTCCTTAAGTTATTATTTTAGCATGAAAAGTGAACGCTCCAATTGGGAATGACATAAAATATACAATGAGCTATGCAGAGTCCACTTCTTCAAGGCATGGAGGAGAGACTCCCACAGGGAGTGATAAAACAGAATGGAGCTGTTACTAAGAAGGTGCTTTCATTAAATACACAGTAATTACAGATCACTTTTATCTTTTATCATAATTTAAATGACTCAGAATTTACAAAGTCAAAAGCTGACTTTCTAAATAAAAGATAAAAAATTCATTCCATTTTCCAGTGCCTACTAAGTCTGTGCCAGAAACTGTAAGAAAAAAATCTGGTGAACAGGACATGCTCTGCTACCTAAAGAAATTTAACAGCTGAGTGTGGTGGTGCACACCTGTAATCCCAGCACTCAGAAGGCTGAGGCGGGAGGATCAATGAGAGCTCTGACTGAGTTCAAGGCCAGCCTGAGCTACACAGTGCAACTCTCTGAAAAACCAGAAAGAAATGTAAAGTCCAATGGGACAGGACTCTTGAACATAACAATGCTCTTAACGATGGTATAAATATTATAAGTCCACCACAAAGAATGTACTATTTGAATCAGAAGAGGAATAAAAATGACATTCAGGAAATGAGAAGTGAGTCTTCTACACAATACCTAAATAAGAAAATGAATTCTTAGAACATTTAAGCAACCCACTCACTCAAAGCCTTCCTCCAAGTCTACTGGCTTTCCTGGCAAGCTCCTCAAGGTCAGACTAATCACTCCTTCCGCTTCTCAAGGATCACAGTGTTATCCCTCTTTTCTAGAGCCTTCTATGTCTGTGTGACTGTCTCCTGTTTTCAGACCCCTCTACACAAAAACACACTGCTATTCCTAGGGACGCTCGAAAGACATTTTTCTTATATTTTCTACTGTTATTTTGGTAATGTAATGGGATTAGACAAAATCTGATGAATCTGGTGCTGAAAACATCATCAGAAGACAGAAACAGGCTGTGGCTGTAGCTCACTCTAGCGTGTGTGAGGCAGGCCCTGGCTTTGATCCCCAGCATCCCAAAACCAAAACCAACAAACAAAAAACCTCCCCCAATAAAAACAAAAACCCTAATCCCCCAAAGACCCCTGACAGAAATAACCTATTAAAACACCAAAGTAAATAATAAAGTTGTCATAAGAAATGTTGACGAATGAACAGTTAAATCATGCAATTTCAGAATGCTTTTAACTGGGCATGGTGGTGCACACCTGTAATTCCAGCATTCAGGAGGCTGAGGTAGGAGGATTGTCACAAGTTTGAGATCAGCCTGGGCTACATAGTGAGGTCAAGGCCAGCCTAAACTACATAGTCCATCTTTTTTAATGTACCCGTGCTTAGTTATACGTAAAATGTATGTGTGTACACATTTACATGAAACTCTATTACTACAATATTAAGTTAGAATTGAAAGTCTTGAGATTAATTATAAATCCAAACTAAGTACAGGTTAGCACAAATAATTTTAAGAACTTTTAGAGGTAATGAAATTTCAGAAATTTGGCATTACAAAACACACACACATGCACACACCAGTCAATCCGTCTTCAAAGATAGTCGAGTAATTCATTGTGCTTTGTCAACAAAGTAATTCTGGAACACCTGACCCTCACATGTTAAAAACTGCTAAGTAAATTTGACCTACCATGTACCAATATTAACTGGAAATGAACCACAGACTTCATTGTAAAACCCAAAACTCCAGGCTTGTAGAGGAAACAAAAGAGAAAATCTTTATGATGTGTGAAGATTTTAGATAAGACAAAAGCAAGCACGGGCGCACAAAATCCTGCTGACTTGGACGTTATCCAAATTTTAAACTTCTGCTTATGTAGTTAAAGGTATTATTAAGAAAATAAAAAGACAAGCCTGAAAGAAAGTATTTGTACAATATAATAGTGATCTTATAAAAACCTTGTAACCAGAATATACAGAAGACTTTCATAACATAGCAAGAAAATTTAAATGTACTACAGAAACACTTATTCCCTCATTCTCGCCACTTTCTGAAGCAGTTCTGGAAGTTCTCCTTTGTTCTTTTGTGAACATGTTTAAGAGGTATGTTCAAATATATGGTGAATGGTGCTGCCTGGTGCCATCCAACAGAAAACCAGGATTGTAAAAACGTGCTTCTCATGTCCTCATCTGCTTTCACTGGATCGGACTCTACACCAAAGTCAAAACGACCCGTAAAAGGTATAAACGTTTTGAATCCATTCAGGACATCAAAGCAGACAGACGGTGCAACTAAAGACACTCAAGAAAGAGGACTTCCAGAACTGCTCCAGAGAGTAGCAAAAAAGAGACAAGTGTGTTCAAAAGCAAGGGAGAGTATTTTAAGATTAATGGCAATATGTCTTTTATGGTAATGAATTTTAAAAATAATTTAAATAGTCATTGCATTTTCTGATCACACCTCATACCCTTCACCAAGATAAACACATGAAAAGATGAACAAAATCACTAATCATTAGAAAAAAGGCATAAAACCACAAATGACAAATTCAACCACCTATAACAATGGCTAACATTACAAATCTAAATATACCAGTATTGCCATGGATGGAATATAGCTGCTAGAAAGGAAAAATACACTTTGAAAAACAGTATGGTAGGTTCTTATAAAATTAACCACCCCCCCACATTACCCAGTAATCCCACACCAATGTATTTGCCAAGGACAAATGAAAGCACTTGTATACAAAGACCTTCAGGTTGTTTATGGTATCTTACTAATAAACACTCCCAAATTGGAAATAATCCAAATGTCCATGAATCACCCGAATAAACAATTTATAGTAAATCTGTAAAATCAAGCACTTTGCAACAGTGGAACTGCTGATACTTGTAACAACGCGAACCAACTTCAAAAGGGTTACTGTAAACTGAAGAAATCAGACTCAATAAGACTCTACTGATAAGATACTGTGTAAGAGGCAAATAAGAGGAGGAGTTGGAGAGAGAAGAGCAATTAAGGACAAGGCCTGAAGGAACTTCTGGGGCTAGGGGAGTATCTTTTCTTTCTTTCTTTTTTTTTTGGTGCCGGGAATGGAACTCAGGGCCTTGTGCTTGTTAAGCAAGCACTCTACCACTTGAGCTAAATCCCCAACCCCAGATGGGAGTATCTTTAAGCTTGATTTTGGTAGTGTTCATGACTACATAGTCTGCCAAAAGCCTTACAACTGTGCATAGAGTGGTTTTTAACCGTTCATAGTTGAATCTGTTTTTAAAAATTTAGCAGTACATTTATACTTCATTAATTTAAAAAACATTTATGAAGATTCTACTGCATACCAAGTACTTAAAAACCTGGAAACCTGTAATCAATATTCACAGTTCAAAAAAAGACAGTTTATTCCAAGACATCATATTTTACCTACCAAATTAACAAAAATGAAAGTAGTTTTGGTAATATTCAGTATTATCAAGGTTGTGTGGCAGAAATGGGCTCTTTCATGTACAGTTCTGGTGGAAGTATAAACTGCTACAGCCTGTTTCAGATTGTAATTTGGCAGGTTTGGGGTTGGGGAGGGCAGTATTAGGGATTGAACCCAAGGCTTCTGCACTGAGCTACTGCTTAGCCCTTTTTCATTTGAGGCAAGGTCTCAGTGAGCGGCTAATTTGCCCAAGCTGGGCTCAAACCTGACATCCTCCTGCTTTAGCCTCGCAGAGCACTGAATTATAAGCACCAGCAGTTTTATTTAAATTAATTACAACACTATCCGTTCATTAAAAATATAAAAAACAGTTTGGAAACATAAAACACAGACAAGAATATCCACAAAAGTTAAGCAATAAGCACAAAAATTGCAGAACAATGCAACAAAGCTCATCTTTTGAAAAAAGGCATGCTACAGAAATAAAATTTGAGTTCCAGGTAGGGGGAAGATCTACATAAATTCTTACTGGGTTGTCTGAATATGACAAAAAGCATGTACTAAAACTTTGTAAATTTTAAGATATTTTTCAATTTTCATTTAGTTTCTGGTAAATACCAGATTTATGTTAGTGGTTAGCAAACACAGTTCCAGAATAAAGGCTCTGGGCTTGGGCTGTAACTCAGTGGTACAGCACATGTGTGAAGCCGCGGGTTCTATGCTCACTGCGAGAGGAAACGTGTGAAAATTTACTTAGCACTACTATGGTAGTACAACTAAAATATATTCACTGACAGTGGTACGTCTACATTAGTGACAACAGTGCTGACAAAATATTACTCAGTGATTAAAGTTTGTGTGTGCTTAAAATATTACCAATCAAGTGAAGATAAAATTGAGAAAGCTGAAATAAACACCCTAGTTAAAATCATGGTGGAATTAAAAACAGTCAGCCAAAGGCTTGGCATAGTGGCACGTATCTATAATCCCAGGACTTGGGAGGCTGAGGTAGGTAGGAGGATTACAGTGAATGCAAGGCCCGCCTGGGCTATATGAGTTCAAAAGCAGCCTAAATAACACAGCAAGACCCTGTGTCAACCCAAAGTCAGCTATGTAGAGAAGAATAATAAAAGAAAAACTGCCTATCCTAATCCCTTTCCAACTTTAATGTTTCCGAATGACAAACTGTGAAACATTTGATGGTTTACATACAGTCACTGAAATATTATCAAAGACTACAGAACCATATAACACTGAAAAATAGTGTAAAATTTACAATACTTCACTAACATAAAGGAATTTGCACAACGTAGGCAAAAGAATAAATTTCATTGAAGCTCTCTACACACGGCATAATACCTATTAGAATAACTTACCAAAAAAGGACAATTAATTCAAGCAAAATAATTTTGGATTCTATCCATTCTCATTAATTTCAGAGATCTCTGAAATATCATCTCCATCTTCTTATTAGAGTGACTCATCTATGATGATAAGATGGTGAGGTGTTCAGGAAACTCAGTTTTAACTAGTAACATCAAATACCTGACCACAAGCACCACAACCCAGAAGTTTCAGATTTTTGAGCAATCCAACTTTCAGATTAAAGATGTTCAGGTGGCAAAGCCTATGCAAATATTCCAAAATCTAGAAAACTCTGAAATCTGAACACTTCTGGTCCCAAGCACTTTGGAGAAGGGACATTCAAATCCATGGCATCAAAACAGTAAAAAATTCACTCATTACATGCCATTCGTTGGTGGCTATTTCAAAGCTTAGAGAAAATGGCTGAAATGGAAACTGATTTTAAAAATCACATTTTCTTATTAAAAAGTCAGGCTGTCCTGGGGACACACACCTGTAATCCCAGCTACTATGGAGGCTGAGACAGGAGGATCACAAACTCAAGGCCAGCCTGGGCAACTTAGTGAGGTCCCACCTCAAGATTGGGGGACAGGGTTTGGGCTAGTCTGTTGCTGGTTCAATTCCTGGTACCACCTTCCCTTCCAAAAAGTCAAAACAAAAAAATGACTTTTAGAGCTTATTTCTAGTATTTCTAGTAACAGGCTGCGCCTCTCTTCACCAGAAAACACGGTATCAAAGAATATGCTTGTGTTAGGACCCAGCTTCTCTCCACTAGGGACGCTTCCTCCCACTCCTCCTGGAGACCCTCACAGCCAGGCTCACATTAGTCAGCCCAATGCCCATTCTCATTGAGCCAAGGACTACATTCATTTTCAACTGCTAAGGTCGTATCAATACTGAAACTTCCCCAAATTCCTGATGGTCTTTGTCTAAAGTGACTTTAAAAAAATCACACACAAAAAAAAATCACAACAGTACTCCCTCCACCTTTTTGGAGCAGTGACCTCTAATGTGTTGAATGAAAGTTGCACAAACAAGATGGAAGAACAATGACAGAAACAGATAAAATGGAGTTAGGACTTAAATCCCTTCTTTTCTCAGGCCACACAGGTCCGAGGACAAGTTTTGAAATTCAAAAACTATTGAAGCGCTCAAGCATTAAGAAATGGAAATGTACCTGGGCACGGTGGCCCACACCTATAATCCCAGCACTTGAGAGGCTGATGTGGGAGGAGCACGAGTTCAAGGCCAACCTGGACTACACAATTAGATTGTCTCAAAAAAAAAAAAAAAAAGAAAAGAAAAAAAAGAAAAAAAGAAATGAAACCTTGTGCTGCTGAGGAGGCTGAGTTAGTAAGATTACTTGACCTCAGAAGTGGAAACCAGCCTGGACAACACAGCAAGACCTGGTCTCTATCTCAAAAGACAGAGATAGAGATAAGAGGAGGAGAGAAGGGCTGCTCCACAAAAATAAAAAGCATGTATTCATATTAAGCTTTAAAGTGTAGCAAATAACCTACATGTTTCCTTTATTTTCCTGAAATAGGGTATCAGCGTCATTACAGAAGAGGAAACATATTTAGAGTCTAAAGAAAAGGAGATCAAGGTCCCTTGGTTGTAGTTATAAAAAAGAATTTGAAATAGGGCCTCCTGCCTCTACTGTCGTCTTCATTACATACACTCAGTTAAGAATCTCTTCGGAAGAAAAGCCAAAGAATCAAGATTACAAAAAATACATTTAAAAAATCTAACTTTAGCTTATTTCAAACAGTTGGGAGTAGTAAAAAGAAAAAAAGAATATAACAGGATAATAACACAACATGACAGTAACACAAGCATCATTCTCAATATACCCACTATAGTAGGTATATTCTATGGATAAAATACCTAGAAATCAGAAGATAAAAATAAGTTGAGACACGAAAAACTGATTCTGTTGCCAGGAGTTTTGGAAGAACTAATTGATTAGCTATTAAACAAGTGTATCCCAATAAAAAGTAACCAGAACACGTTTGTCAATTAAATTCTACTTAAATCCAGAAGCAGTCCTTAACTTTACACCATTGAAGAGGTCATTCACCATCTTCATACCCACTCAACATAAAGATGTGGAAACATCTTTTTGAACAACTTGGGAAATAATTCTCAACCTTGATAATGGATAATAAATAGCAATGATTACGTATGCTAAAGAAACTATCAAGATCTTTTGAGTGTGAATTTCCAATAACTGATACTGAAACTTTGATTTTAGTCTCTATGCATCAAGTATCAACCAAGAGTGTCTACTGACAGCTCAGCTGGTGAGCACCTAAGTGAACACTCAGGTCAGTCAGCCTAGCTATTTAAGTTACCCAAGGACTTTTCTTCTTCATCTGTCACACAGATATTCTGGTTCACTCCATTGCTGATGCTTGTTCATGTTCACTACGTCAACCCTAAATCTCCAAAGACCTGAACTACGACAGCTCTAAGAGAAGAAGCAATCCCTATGAGGTCCTTAATAATTTTTCAGAACTAAACAACCCATAGAGATTAAATCATAACGCAAGAACTCACAGGACTAATCCTAAAAATGGGGGGGAAAAGGTAACAGCAACCAAAGAAACTACACCCAATTCAACCCTAAGGTTCAAACGGAACAAACTCTTTTAAAGAATTGAGGTTTTGAATAACAAAAGGACCACCGGATTTGGTGGCATCAAGTATTTACTCAGAAACTTCGTTCACATGCCTAAAGCTGTATTAACTACCAAATAAGGAGTGGATAAGAGATCACTATCAAGTTCCACTCCCACCATAACAATGCTCCCTAAACTGCAGTTAATGGCTCCTAGATCCAGGTACCTGCAGTGCTAATGTTTGGAAGATAGCACGACATTTGAGAGCCTTGATTCTTAGTAATACTACAAACCTATAGGGAAGAAAGGAAGGAACAACTTTCCCATTTTATTTCGGGTGCGCGTGTTTTGTTTTGTTTTTTTTTTTTGAAAGGGCAAAGGCACCTCCCCGCAAATCCACAAAAATGCTGGTTACACCGGGACGGCCGCAGGGGTGGGGGTGATCTATGCGGAGAAGTATAGGCGCAAATCTGTATTCGCCTCAAAGCAACACAGGGCCACCTTAAGAAATCTGCTTTGAAAAACTCAGGGAAAATCCGATCAGATCCGACTATCAAAATGCACACAATCCAGAGGAGCTCATGGTGGTCTCCGTTTTCCTCCCCTCCAAGAAAGCAGGAGGAGAGAAACCATTCCGCAAAGCCCCTAAACCTCGTTCCTGGGTCAAACAGGAATCCGCGGCCTTGAGAGGCTGAGGCGGCACAGGTTTAACACGAGTCGCCGGCGCTCCGGCTGAGCCGGGGTGTATGTGTGTTGTGTGTGTGTGTGTATGTGTGTTGTGTGTGTGTGTGTGTGTGCGCGTGTGTGCGGAAGACGCCAATGAGCTAGGGTGTGTGCGCGCGCGCGCGCGCGTGCGTGTGAAGACACCGGGACCCGAGCGCCGGCAGGCGACGCCACGGCCTCCGCACCGGATTTGGTTTCCAGCGCAGAAATGGTGCCCGGAGGCCGCGACTTTCGCATGCATCTGCGTCGCTCCTGCCGCGCTCCCCTCCCCCACGGGCGGGGCGGCGACCGTGTCCCGGTAGAAGCCGCGCCGCAAACGCACCGGGACCCGGAAAGCCTGCCCCCCACGGAGCCTTCTCGGCGCGCTCCTGGGGCCGTCCAGGCCCGGCAGAGCCCTGAGCCCTTCGCCCGCCCCGCGCGCGCCCGCCGCCTCCCGCCCCTCACCTTGGAGGACAGGCTCTGAGACACACTTGGCGTACGCAACCAGAGAGAACAATGTCTCCCGCCGCAGTCCCTCCGACTCCGCGCTCGCGCGCCGGACGGTTGCCGCGGGCGCGCACGGAATGTCCCCTCCCGGCCACCACACCGGCCTCCCCTCCCGGCCCTCGTACACACCTCCAGCCAACAACCGCGGCGGGTGCGTCGTGCGCAGCGCAGCGAGAGAGTCGCCGAGGACTGGCCGCCGCGGATTCTCCTCGCTCGCCGCCTCGCCCTCCGAACAAACCTAAGCCTCGGAAACCGCAGAGGCTTTCGCGCACAACCACCCCTTCGCGGGCTCCCGGCGCTGCGGCCAGCGAACAGGAACACGGACGTCCCGCCCCCTTGGCCACCGCCCCCTCTTATTGTTTTACCCCTGCCGAAAGGGCCAGGGAACCCCCCAGCACAGCGCCAGCCAATCACGCATCTCCTTCGAGCTCCAGACCCAACCTCCTCGCGTCCCTGCGCAGAGCACGCGCAGTGAGCCGCAGCACTCGCGGACTCTCGCGCCGGAAAGCCGGGTGCCGGAACCGGGCTGCGGCCGTCTAGTGCGCTGATCTGACGTCACAGGGGCGGCCGCTCCCGCCCAGTCCGCCCTTCCGACGCCCGCGCGGAGCCGCGCCTTTGCGCAGCGGCGCTCCCGGGCCTCCGTGAACGCGCACGGCGTCAGCGATGGCGCCGCGCGAGGTGTTCGTAGGTGCCCAGCCCTCTCCGGCAGCTAGGGCCTTCACCTGTGTCTCTAGTAACCTGTCCCGGCAACAGAGGATCAGGTCATCCGATTCGTTCACAGTGCTGTGCAGCCGGGGCCTGCCCTAGCTAGGCCCTGGGCTGGAAGAAAGCCGCGACACGGCTCCACAGATGGCAGACTGCTGATGCTTCGCGTGACCCTAGTTATGTCGCCTAGCTAAGTGCACCCTGAGCACCCCGCACACCATGGGTACAGCCTTGTCCCAAGCAGAGGCCCACACTTGTCCCCACGCCTCACGTATGATAAAACAGACTCCTGACCTTGATTCGTGGGAAAAGCCAAATCTTTGGCAAAGATGCCACTTGTTTTTTAAGCCTAGCAGTGTTTTCGAAGAATATCAAAATAGCCGAAGAATTTTGGAATGAAGGGCTGAAGAAATAGTGGAATAAACGGAAGGTCGTTTGGGAAAGAAAAGAGAAGAGGTTTATTAATTGTACCGACGCAATGCAGGCAAATTTCATCAGTTTTCACAACCCTATAAGAGCAATTTAACATGTTTTACAAGTGTAAAAACCAGTTCACAAAGGTAAGGCCAACATTTGGGCTGCCAAAATCCATAGATTTTCAATTGCTTAATAATTTTGTAAACCATCGCTTTTATTAAATGAACCTGGGATTGTTTTCCTTAAAGCATTGTTGCATGCTAAGTGCCTTTTAAATATAATACGTTATGTAGCAGGCATTTTATACTTCTTTATGGAATCATTTAAGCCTCACAATAACCTGATAAACTATGTAGTTAATATTTTTATGCCTGGGTTACACATGAAGAAATAGGCTTAGAGAGGTCAAGTCTTACTCAAGGTCACACAACAACGATGCATTTCCAACAATCAATGCCCTTACCTCCAAGTAGGTAGAATATCCCATTGTGTTAGTCATTTTACATAATAATCTCTATTGCTAAAATTTCAGTTGATTCTGAGTTGCGGCTCTCTTGTGCAATGCTGTTGTAAACATTAGTTACTTCATACCCTGGCGCACAGAGATGGCACATTTCTGGAAAGCAGTGGCTCTTATACCTCACGCGGCTCAGAATTGCCTGGAGAGTGTATGAAAATGAGCCTCCCATAGCTGGTGATTTAGCAGGTCTGTACTGGGGCCGGAGAACTGCCATGTCTTAGTTACTTTTCTCTCGTTGCTGAGACAAAATACCAGACACCCAAAGTTAGGGGAAGAAAGATTTATTTAGCTCACAGTTTGTAGAGGTTTCAGTCCACAGTCAGCTGGGTCCGAGGCAGGGTGGCACGGCAGACAGGCAGAAAGCAGCCAGGTAAGCAACGGATGCAAGCAAGGGGGCTAACCAGCTTCTTCCTGTATCTTATATCTTATCCAGGCTACCTGGTTTTAAAGTGGGCAGTACTCCCACCCTTAATCCTAATACCCTGAATCCTAGTGTCACATCCTTGATCCCAGCAGAACCATGCCAAACCAATCAGTGGACTAATTTAGTAATCACACACTCTAGATCCAGCTACCTCTTGCCACATGAGGCTTTGGGGGGACATCTAGACACAAACCATAACATGGCATTTCTCAAAAGTTTTTGCATGATACTCCATAGCTGCTCTAAAGTTTGGTGAACTTCATTATAGAGGACCAGGTAGTAATTATATTTTAGGTTTTGAGAGCCATGTATGGTCTCTATTTCATATTCCTGCCTCCCCTCTTATAATCATTTAAAAAAATGTAAGAAACATTCTTAGCTTAGCTCTAGGAGAAAAACAAAAATAAAAGCAGGCCTCAAGCCAGACACAGTGCCGCACACCTGTAATCCCAGCCACTTGGAAACAGATGTGGTAGAACCCTGAGTTCAAGGCTAGCCTAGACAACATTGCCTTAAAAAACAGTGATTCAAAAACAAAAACTGAAACAGAGCTCCAGCAGCTCCTGCTATAGGGTGTATACCAACAAGTGGAGTTATTGGTGGAAAGATTGAGCTGTTTTCAATCTTAGTAAATAACTAACCTGTTCTCCAAAATGGCAATTTTTACCTCCTGAATGTCTCCCACATCTGTGCCCTCTGAATGTATCTCCCTTCTGATAGCCTGTGTCCAGGGACAGGTTCCTTTCATCTTTCCAGGATGACTACTGCAGTATCCAACTAATCATCCTGCCTGAAATTAACCTCGAGGAAGCAACTCTTGCCTCCATTGAGAAGGGCTAGCAAGGATGGTATGCATTCAGTGGCTGGGGCCAAAAAATCTCTAAGTCATCCTTGACTCCTCAGCCACACAGCCAGTGTCATGAAGTTCAAGTTCCTCTACCTTCATTCATTCTGAATTAAACACTTCATATCGCCCTTGTCGCTACTGTAGTAGTCCATGTTACCATAGCTTTCTATGTGGTTGAAGTTCTGCTTTTATTCCATTATAGTCCATCCTCACGACTACCAGCTCCTTTGCAGAGATAAATTGGGTGACATTCTTAAAACCCTCAAGAGGCAACACAGAATCTCAAGGCCTTACCGTGGCCTACCAGGCCTACCACATCTAGTTCTTACCCTCTACTTCCAACTCTTTTCCTACTATTTCTCTCACACACCCCAGCTCCTCCTCTGACATCCCAATTATATTCCCACCCAGTGCTTTAGATATGAACATGTATCAAAAAGCTGTAAGATCAAACAAAAAAGTAAATTCCCCATTTACTGATATCCTTAATACCCATACTAAAATCTTTTCAAAGCTGAGTCAGATATGCTTTTCCCTTACACAATCACTCTTCTTACAATCTCATTTAACCTAACCTAAGCTAACGTGTCTACTAACTTGATCTATGAACTTGTCTACCCTCTATTCTGTGGCTATTTTGTATTCTCCCTATATCTTATAGTTCCCAGGCTCCCTTCTTTATATACAAAGTTAAATGGCATTGTACCAGTTATCTGTCTCTGTTGTCAAAGAATCTACTTTGGAACAGCTTAGAGGAGTCTTTACAACTCTTGGATTCATCCATGCAGTAGGCACCACTGAATACAGCTTATCAAGCAGAGTGCAAGGCTCAAAATGGAAAAAAAAAAAACCTAAAGAAACAACCTACAGAATGGGATAAAAAGTTTGCCAGCTATTCCACAGACAGAGAACTATCATGAAGAATATAAAGAACTAAAAAAAATTAAACCCCCCAAAAAAGATCCACATCAAAAAACAGAAAAAGGGCAACTGAAATGAAAAGACATTTGTCAGAAGTACGAATGGCCAATAAGTACATGAAAATATGTTCAACATCATTGGCCATTGGAGAAATGCAAGTTAAAATAAGCTAGAGATTCCATCTTATCCCAGAAAGACTGGCTATCAAGGAAGCAACTAACAAATGTCAGCAGGCTGTGGGGAAATGGAACCCTTCTTCATTATTGGTAAGAATGTGAACTAATACAACCACTATAGAAATCAGTATGGAGATTCCTCAAAAAACTAAAAATAGAAATTCCATTTGACCCAGCGATCCCCTTCTAGGTAGCTTGTCCAAAGAAGTAAAGACATCATATTACAGTGACACATGCATACCCCTTTTTTATAGCAATACAACCCATAACAGCTAAGTCTTGGAAGTGGCCCAAACGTCTATCAACAGATGAATGGATAAAGAAAATGTGGTATTTACATACAATGGAGTACTACTCTGCCATAAAGAAAGATAAATGAGTCATTTGTGGGAAAATAAATATACCTAGAATCCACAATATTAGGTGAAATAAGTCAGACACGCAAGCTTAAATATCATATGATTTCTCTTATATGAGAAACCCAAAGTATAAATCAATTAGTAAAGTACAGGATGGATGATAGGAAACAGGGAATAGAACTTTTGGAAATGGGAAGGGGACCAAGAGATGGAGGGAAGGGAAAGGGACGAGGGGAAAGGGACGTAAAAAGAATTAAGATGTGAGGGCTGGGGATTTAGCTCAGTGATTAGAGTGCTTGCCTTGCAAGCACAAGGCCCTGAGTTCAATCCCCGGCACCGCAAAAAAAAAAAAAAAAAAAGAATTAAGATGTGTATATACTTGTACCAACTTCACAATGAATATATTCATTATATATCATAAACATGTATTAATAAACCGAAATATAGTGTCCTCAAAGAGCTGGAAGAGACAGAAGGAGTGTGGGAGAAGAGAGAGAAATGAGAGAAAAAGGGAGTCAGAGAGGTAAGAAGGCAACAATTAGAATACACTTTAAGTGACACTAGAAACACTGAATATTTCACCTTTCACTTCTTCATAAAGTTGAACTGATCGATTGATTGACTGAGGTAGGGTCTCACCCTGTAGTGCAGGCTGGGCTTGAACTCTGTGTAGCCCGTGCTTGGCCTCCCAAGTGCTGGGATTACAGGTGGAATTTAATTTCACACCTTTCTTGTCCTTCACTCCCCTACATACATGTGCACGTGCGCAGCCCCTCTGATACAGCACCTGGTTCTGTCCGCGAGCAGCCCTCGGCTGGTGGACCACTGTAGGAGCTCACAGGCAGTCTTTCTCCTGAGTCCTACTATTTCCTTGTTTTTACTGACTCCTAGAGCACTGTATGGTTTTTTCTTATTGTTATTCTTTCTTAATAATTTTGAAGGCTGTGGATTTTCCCTTGCTAATAGTTTAGGCAATATACCATAGATTTTATTCATTATTTTCTAAATAAATTAGGAATATAGTTTAGGCTTCTTTGATTCAGTAATTCTTTAAGGAGAGTTGACACAGAATAACTAAATAGTTTTGATTTTTAAATTTAAATTTTTTTGTGTTTGATGCATTATATTCTGTGAATGCAATTTAATTTTTGTGGAATTTATTTAGATTTTTCT
>PVJO010008686.1:0-73892 GCA_004026905.1 Hystrix cristata | reverse complement strand
AGAGCCCACACCCAGGGCTTTGTCTAGACACTGGAGGCACGGGAGAAGCTAAGCACTTTGGACAGAGAGTAAATGACAGAAGCAAGGAGGCCAAACCCAGAAAGGAGTGTTGAGTTCACCCCGTCCATGTGAAAAGACAGACGCATACACAACACTACACAGATCAAGACGTGGGGCTGAGCTCAGCCCAGTGCTCTGTCGTGTTCACTACCGGAACCCAGAGAGGAAAAGAGAGGCCAAGTCCCTCTGCTGCTCCCAATTCCCGCCCGGAGTGAGGAATTCTGGCCAGGCACCAGCTGTGGGGCTGGTCAGGCAGGCCTGTGGTGGAGCCAGCAGTCCCCAAGGAACACCGCATCTATCCAGTGCTGCCCCCACCCAGCAAACGAGGGGCATCTCCATGAGCAAGGATTTTAAAAAGCTGCCTCTGAATTGTGACTGCCTGTGCTCGCCTGTTTTCACCTTCCCTCCTTAGTGGTCTAGTCACTCGAAGCGGCTCCTCTCTCTCCCCTTTGAAGCTCAGTCTCTTGCTCTATCATAGGAAGCAGCAGCAGAGCCTGTGAATAAGGTTACTGTAACAATTAAATTGTTTCCAAGTGTCTAGTATCCTCCCGGGCACACTGGGTGCTCAATAGAGGTCAAATGCTTACAATTATTATGTTACTTGTTACTTAGTTGAACGATTTCATTCACCTTAAAGACTCTAAATTTTAATATCTTCATGTGTAAAATGGGTGGAAAAGTTCCATCTTGCAGTGACTGTTGTGCTGATGCAAAAGATGGTACAGGAAAAGCACTTAGCACAGCACCCAGCACACGGTAGATCCTCAGTCAGTGTCTTTGATGAGTGAGCTCTAGGTGGTTACTAATGAGGACGTTCCCTCAGCTCTCCTGACATCCCTGCCCAGCCAAGAGCAGGGCGGCATTCATCTGCGTAATTGAACTGTCTTTGCAATAGCACTAAGTAAAACTTTATCATATTAACAGATCCAAGTTCCCCAGGAGTTTATTTTTGTTTTGTTTTGTTTTGTTTTTTTTGGTTTTTTTTTTGTTTTGTTTTGTTTTGTTTTTTTCTTTTTCTTAAGGCAAGCTGGACCTGATGGCATGCTGTAATGCCAGTACTCTGGGAAACTGAGGCAGGAACATTGCAATTTCAAACCCAGCGTGGGCAAGTTAGTGGCTTAGTGAAACCCT
The DNA here is from genome assembly GCA_004026905.1 of Hystrix cristata. NCBI lineage: Eukaryota > Metazoa > Chordata > Mammalia > Rodentia > Hystricidae > Hystrix > Hystrix cristata. The sequence goes on along the minus strand of PVJO010008686.1, from coordinate 72,701 downwards.
GACTCAAAGTAAGAAATGGGCTGGGAAGTGTAGCTCAGGCTCTGGGTTCAATCTCCAGTGCTGCAGGGGGGAAAAAAAGCAATAGCACCCAATAAATAATGAATGCTCTTTTATACATCAATAATAAATGCAACGTTCCCGTGATGCAGAACAGTCTTTCTACAGCCAAACGTGCCAAACAAACAAAGGCAACAGAATAATCCATAATCATAACTTCAAACCAAGAGATGCATCCTGAAGCAGCCTCTGTCTGTAAATAATGTATTGACGGTTCCAATACAGCACCACGGAGAGAGGTCGCGGCAGGGAAGAGAATAAAACTGTACACTGAGTAACACGAAAAGATCTCTTCCCATTAGGAAAACGAACACTTCAAAAGACCTACACAAGTACAGTACTGCTCTGAGTCTTGTAAATTTCAAGTACCTCAGAGTCAGAAAAGGGAAATGCTGGGGTCAAAAACTACCTAGAATCAGTGGTCTTTCCTGATTGCTGTTGTCTTGGCCTGTATTCTGTTACTTTAGCAGAGTATCTGAGATCAGATAAAGTGTAAAGAATATAAGCTGGTGTGGCCCACCGTTCTGGAGGCTGTGAGTCCGAGAGCAGGCGCTGGCACGCCCTCAGAGTGTGGTGAGGATCTTCTCGCTGCACTGTGACACGGCAAAGGGCATCACACGCAAGGAAGGGCAAGCACGCCAGGTGCATCTCTCTTCCTCTTTGCACAAAGCCACTAATCCCAGTATGGGTGTCCCACCCTCAAAACCTCATCTAATCCTAATCATCCCTCAAAGGCCTCACCTCCAAGTATTGTCAATATGCATTTGGGGATTAAATTTTTGAGACAAACTTTCAAGGGACACATTCAAATCATTACAAGTGTAATGCCTTTGATGGGAGGAAGAGGGTTTGACAAAGCTTGAAAAGTATCACAATACAGATGCTACGTCTAACACAGGCCGTGATTTTCAAGCTGGGGTGTTCATGGAATCCAAACGGGTCAACAGAGAACATCCTCCTGTCATGTCAACTTCATGGTCACATCTGAAACCTTTTCTTTGTGTTGGGAATTGAACCCAGGGCCTTGTGAATGCTAACCAAACACTCTACCACTGAGCTACATCCCCAGGCCTTACTATTTTGAGACAGTCTTGCCAAACTACCCAGGCTGGTCTCGAACTTGTGATCCTCTTGCCTCAGCCTCCAGAGTAGCTTGGATTACAGGCATATGCCACCATGCCCAGCCTGAAACTTTTAAAAAATTTTTGTGTTATTGGTGATTGAATCTATGGCTTTCTTATTGAGCTATATCCTCTGCCCCCTTTTTTTTTTTTTAAACATTAAGACACAGTCTTGCTAAATTGCCCGGGCCAGGTCCAATTTGTGATCCTCCTGCTGGGGCTACAAGAATGAGCCACCATGCTCTGTATATTCAAAGAAGTAACCATGTTATAGGATGAAATATAAAACATGAGGGATTTTCATTAATCAGAATACTTCTAATGTGCTCTCTTGTGGGATTTCAGATGGTACCACCAGGCTCCTAAGAGTTGACGTTTACCCATTACTCACTGCTACCATTAAGAAGAACTGAACTAAAATACTGGATTCCATTTATGCCGCATATGATTTTGTAGAACAAAAAAATATAAGTTAGACCATGTGTCAGCAAAGGCCAAGATAGCAAACCCTTCAACTTTGCAAGCCATACAATGTTGCTTGCAACTAACCACTCGACTCACACCACTGTAATGTGAAATTGACCATGGAGGTATGTAAATGCATAGGCTTGGTGCATTCCCAAGAAACATCATTTATTAAGCCAGGGAGTAGTCCACATTTGGCCCACAGGCCTTGCTTTTGCCAATTCCCGGGTTACATAATCCCCAGTTCCTAAATAAGACTAGATTATCGTATGGCACTGGAGAGTGTTAGGTCAGTGGCAAGAGGGACTTTTCCTTTCTAGTTACCTGAATTATCTCGGACAGTGTGTGGGTCTACTGAGTACCAATAAATGAGGTGAATGACTATATAAGGGAAATTGTAGATTCTCAAGCTACTCTATCTTCTATTAGGGGCCTGAAGGAAAGGAACTCAGGGCAGGTAAGGTTTGATGAGTTCTCAGGAAATGTCCAAATAATGGAGCAGTGCCCACCCAGTTAGAAGAGCAAAATGTTAGGCTCTGAGCCTGGAAAGGGGGCATCTGAAAGGAAGAAACACATGAAAGATGAGAAGTAATTACAAAAGTAGGGGACAGGTGAAGAGATACAGAGAGGGGGAGGTGTGTTTTGCTATAGCCCTCTCCTCTTGTAGTTGTCTTGCTTAGATAGAGAGTGGGGGTCTCATTGTTTCCGGTAACCGAGGGTCCAGGGCTTCGCTCATGGTTGGACACTAGTGCTGAGATGTGTCATCAGAAGCTTCTCTCTCTCTCTCGGCTGTTCTCCTCTGGGTCTCCTTCATTCTCAGGCATTCTTTCTCCTTGTGGATACAAGCTGGTTGCTGCCAGCAGCTTATGGGTTACACCCAGAAGGACGGTCTTCTTCTCCGTGGTTTCAATCACAGTCTTGTGATTGGCTCTTATGGAATCAACCAAGTCAGGTGTTCACCCCTAAACCAGTCACCCTGCCTGGGGAATGCGGTGTGAAGAATGGCCACCTCTCAATCCAGGAGAGGGATCAACCTCACCGAAACCACATGAGCCCAGCTCAGGCCCAAGGACTGAAGTGCTGTAAGCCAAAGCAGGGCAAGGACGTGGGGCAGGAAAAAACAACGAATGTCCATGCACTTCACCTGCTTCACTAATTCACCCTGGCCCAGCTCTGCCTGCCCCTTAGCTGCACATTCACCCTACTAGACCTCCGCTTTTGTGCCCTTAACCCAGCAGCCAGAGCCCGACACCTTCCACAGCCGCTAACGCTCCTCTGTGAAGAGCGGACCCCTGCTGTATCAGATGGTATCATAGGCCCGCCACAGCCTTCGCCTCTGTCCCCTATTGCCTAAGCTCCCACATTACACAATCCTTTAGCCCTTCTTTCTCTCCTTCGTAAATCTCATCACACTTGCCCAGTTCTCTCTGGGGCTTCTCCACAAGCCCGTGAGCTCCCCATGAAAGCAAAGACGACATGTGTGGCAACTGCGGCTCGGGTGTTTGATAAAGACGCTCTGATTGAAGCAGTGAACCCAAGCACAGAATTTATCCTGAGAACAAAAGCACAGTGTGGAAAGATGTTCAATAACTACTGACCTCATCTTTCCCTCACCGTTTTACTTTCTTTGCCCACCCAAATTTCACCCATTCTCAATACATGTTCTCGGTGCTGTCCCAAGTCACTGTCACGACATCCGTGTTATTTTCCTTGGAGTGCTTACTGCCTCGGTCACTCATTTCGTAGCTAATTGTGTGGACTTGGGACATTTGAAGAACTATATTAAACTGTTTAGATCCTTCGTGTAGTTTAATTGTTCAAGTAATTACTTGGTATTGCAAATAACCTTGGAGAGAACCTGGGAACTAAACATCTTTATAACACCCCCCAAAACCTACCATTGTGATTTACAAAGAATAGATTATCAACTAATATTTATTGAGAAATTAATTGTACATACTTTCCTAGGGTGCTGAGGTATCATTAAGTCATAAACACAGAGAAGTCTGTTTTTTTCTAAAGGATTTTTCTACAGGGTTATAGGGACATTTCAGTGAAACAAAGTATCCCTCACAAAAAACATGTCTGAACATTTCCCCAATTTTAATAAAATTTGGACATAATTTATGGATAATAATTTATGTCTTATGATAAATATCTGCGGTATTAAACACTCAAAAGTGTTTCTCAACATTGGCGAGTCCTTCCAGACTCACCTGTAAAAAAGAAGTGGTCACACCTACCTCATACAGTGTTATCAGAATCCAAATGGATGATATGCACATGGTCCTGGGCACTATGCTTAGGAAATAGGGTGCATTTAATAAATGTTGTTGTTAACAAGATACAAAAATGTAAGATTACACACCAGGTATGCTGTAATTTGACCCATGGTTACAGATAAAACATTGACCAAGTCAAGGTCCTTGGACAGGACCATCAGTTACACCCTAACTCCTTATGAGGAAGAATGGATATAAGCCAAACCTGCAAGCTGTCCCTCAAGCCCACAGCTGTAGGAGGGCCATGATGTATATTATTCATGCATTTGTGTCACTTATCTGATTTTTTGGCATTTTTCGCTCACTTCCCTCTACCACCTCCCCCCAGGATATAGCTTTGTTTCTTGTCACTCTCAGTAAAGGAAAAGAACGCTTCAACACCCTGAACATCGCCAGTATTTGTGCCTGACACAAAACAGGAGGAAAGAAAGTCTGTCTGATCCTGCAGCTTTGACTTTTCGTGTTAGGCACATGTTGAATTTTTAATGATGCAAATAATTCATAAAATGTACAAGCAATCATAATGGATAATGAAATTATCATTCCCTGCTTAGTGTGATGAAATTAATGACCACAATTCAATGAATTTTCTTGGATGATTGATAGAGAGAATAAAGCTGATTTTATTGTACTCATCATGAACTGCCAGAGCCTAAGCTGTTGCTATTCAGGTTGGAGAGAGGGAGGGCATTTGTAGGCAAAGGAAAAAAGACTTTTAGGGAAACAGAGGCTGGAGCTTAATTGGAAAGTAGTGCAGAACTGATTCTGCTCTTCTCTGTCATGAGCAGGCAGGGAAAACTGTGTAACAGTTGTGGAGTCGTCTTGTTATTTCTGTAGCTCTGAAAGCTGGGTGAGGAAGGTCTAAAACACGAGTGTTCATAGAATTCTGATTTTCAACAGATGTACTTCTCCCATCCAATTCTAAGATAAACGCCTTTTTCTTTCATTTCCTCTTGCATTTCCTCATTCTTTTCTCTCTCTCTCATTACTCATTTATATGCCACCTCCATCAGGTTGACCTCGTTTCTGTTGGGTAATTGATTCTCCAACAATATTATGATATTATAAGACAGAAAATCACATAAAGCCAGAGCATTCTCTCCTCATCTAGCCCCGTTTCCTGTAAATGGGGCGTGACTGGTAAGCTGGGGTCTCAGACGTGCTTCAGAATCAGCCCTCTTCTCTCTGGCTGCCCACCTGAGGTATGTCATAGTCAACAGTCAGCCTAGCTAAGTTCAAGTCTTACTTTACTAAGTGATGCAAAGTTGCTTCACAAAGTCACTGGTTCTCTGCACTCAGCCAATGCTTTGCCATTATCACTGTCACATGCTGGGTAGGAGCTTTGCTCTTAAATTGCCCCTAGGGTCAAATTTCCAGAAGTTTTCCAAGGCGGCCATTCCCAAGGCCACTGTTCTGCTTCCCTTGACAGCTTACCACCTGGGAAATGCAGTTAGCCTGGTGGGCAATTAACTACAAAAGGAAGGGGACAGAGTCTGGACATCTCTCTTTTGGTACCACATCCATCCTTCATGCAAACCATGATTTTGAGACCCTTTTCTTGCTCCCTTTTCTTGCTCTCTTTACTGTGATCTCTACATTCTTGACACATTTTATCCTGAATTGCATATTTCTGACGCTTATTAAGGACTCTCGGTGGTACCCAACACTATTTAACATTTATTGGCTCATTTAACCCTCATGATTTTAAGAAGCAAATGTTATACGCCCATTTGCAAAAAGAAAACTGAGTCTCAGGAAGGTGACGGGACTTAGCCAGAATCACACAGTTTAGTTAGTGATTTAACTACAGCAAGGACTTGACACAGGCAAGCGGAGTGTGCTGATTGCAGAATTCCAGTTACCACATATTACATAATGATAATATGGTGTGTACACATTGTGTCTATAGGCATACTGCACATATCTACACAGCACTGACTTTGTCCCTCCCAGCCAAACAGCAAGGATCACAAGCTTAAATGCTTCCAAGGGCCAGTGTAGATAGAGAAAGCAGATCCCTGGAGTTGGGGAGGGCAAGCTAGAAGACCTTCGCCCAGACAGCATGCCTGATTGTGAGACACAGAGGCCAGGCCCTGGGCTCTCTGTCTTCAGGAAATCATCTTCTGCATGACAAACAAGTATCACTGGTGGAAGTACCAATCTTTCCTGATCTTTTTTAGATCTGTGCTTCTGAACTGTGACAGTTTTCTACACTGTAGTTATGTTACTAGGTTCTGGGGTTCTGTAAACTCTTTTCAAGGATACTTTTCAGGTTCCTGGCACAAAGGAGTAAGCGAGACACAAGAAAAAGGTAGCGAGGCTTTACATCTATTAAGAATAGAAAAAGAAATACACTCTGCAGAGTGAGAGCAGGCCACTGAGAAAGCTCACATTGGTCATGAGGTTAATGGCTGACATCTTTTGTATCCCGCACTCTTCAGATGGATGTCAGATCTAGGCTATCCTATCAAAAACCTGCTTGATTTCATGCCAGAAGAATTGAAGGTAGCACCTTCTGATTGGTCCCAGGTGCAGAGTTTGGGAATTGTTCTCTGTGTGTGTGTGTCCCGGATTTCTGTGAGTGACAGGTCACACCCACTTGCCCAGCCAGTTGGCTGCACCCTAATCTCCTACCTTAGTTAGGCCCTGACTTGATGGTGAACAGGAGTCAAAGTGTCCTTCTTGGACAAGGAAGTTGAAAGGTCCCAGGACTCACAGAGCTCACCTTCAGTAGAGGATGTCCTTCTGACCACCGCACACGTGCCTCAGTGCTAGCAGAGCTTTTGAGTGTGCTCTCCCCACCCTGAGCATCTGCAGTCAGTTCATCAGAGAGAAGTTACTTAAGAATGGGACTCAAACATCAAAAAGGGCTCACATCTCCCACTTAGCAAACATGTAGCTTTTTCCATATTTCTTAATATTTATGAATTTCAGTTTCCTCTTCTGTAAAATGGGGCTAACAACCCTTCCACCTCCTAGGATCACTGCGAGGATTCAGTGACACACTACATGGGATGCACTTAAAATAGTTCCTGACTCATAGCAGGTACTCAAAAGACCACAGCAGGTAGGCTGACTTGATGGCTGTGATGGTTGTTATAATTAAAATGATTGCATTCCTCGGCCTAGGGATGACAGGATGGAGTTTCACAGAGCCCAGTAGCAGGCAGGGAGGTGGAGTGGAGCTGAGGTATTTCTCAACTGGGCAGATTGGCAGTAATTTAGAGTTTAGTCATTCACTTAAACATTCCCCAGGTGCTAAGGACTAGGAACTCAGGCCCCTCCCTTCTGAGGGTTTACAGGCCATGTTCCCCGACCATTCTCTCTTCTTTCACTAACAGGGGCAGAGGGGGCACAGAACAGCCTGCTGGGGACCTTTCCTCTGTGTGCCTCAACTCAGGCACCAGGTCCTCAGACAAGGTATCTCCTGACCACCTTCCTTCATGTGGCCCTGCCTCACCGCTCCCTAGGTCACAATGCTGTCCTCCTGTCTTTGTGGCTACAGCTTGTTGGCTTATTTGGTGGTGGCTTATTTGGTGATGGTCTGTCTTCCCAAGCAAAAGTAATTTCTTCTCACATGTAAGGGCTTTCTCTGCCTGCTTCACGGACTCTCATTTCAAGCCCAGGACAGTATAGCCTGGAGAGGTGGGCAGATGTACAGATAGATGGACAATAGCAAAAATCAACAAACAAGAGCTACTGAACTAAATAAGTAACGTGCCTTCCCTCCCCAGCAAGTGCAGGGGGACCAGCGTGGGCAGCTGCCCTGTCTGTCCCATATTCTGCTCTTCTTTGTTACTGCTCCCGCCTCCCGTCCTGTGCTCTTCACAAGGCCAGGAGGGAGATCATGTTCCTGGCACCTACTGACCCACCTTCGTTGTAGTTACAGCAGCGCTGTTCAGCAAGGAGTCTCTTATTGAAGTAATGTATTCAGATTAAAATTAGTGGAATCAGAGGGCTCAGAAGCCTAAGGCTTCTGAGGAACTATTCTAGAAATCTAAGGAAGGGAGGAACAGGAAAAGGCAGGCACAAACTGTTGAGTAGTCTTTAGAAGTTGGGCAGCTAAAGAGGATGTTCTTGGAGAGTTCCTGTACACAGCGGGAGCGGGGCAAATCCCTGTGCACAGAGCCATGATGGACACTGCACCAGTTACTGCTTATTTACTTCCTTGTACATTACAAATGGCTTGCGGGTTTTATTTCACTTAACTTCCTAAGAACTCTGGTGAGTTGTGGTGATAACTCCGGTGAAATTAAATGAAGTGATGAGCTGGGTGTGGTGACATACACCTATAATCCCAGCACTCTGGGAGGTTGAGGAAGGAGGCCTGGGCATGTAGCTCAGCTCGAAGGCCCTAAATTCAGTCTCCAAGTACTGAACAAAAAAATTCTGATGAGTTTTCGGATGAGAGTGAGAAAACTGAAACCAGAGAAGTTAGGTTTCTCATGGTTATAAAACCTTTAAATGACACAAAGGAGGCTCCCAGCTGCCCTGCAGAATATCTATAATTTAGGAAAATCATTCTGGCATAAAAACATTTCCACAGCACTATTTTTAAATTGATTATTCAGTTAACAAATATTTGTCTAAAATGTGCCAGGCATTGATCTAGACACAGATATGACAGAGAATAAAGCAGAAAAGAGCCCTTGCCCTCCACAGTTTGAGTCCTAGTGGGAGGGAACTCACAATATGAGAACAAAAAACCAAGAGTGAAGAGATGCTTAGAGAAGAAAATAGAGTGAAGAAAGAATCAGGAGGGCGGGGAAGACTTACCCTCCCTGACCAACCCTCATTAAAAAAATGTCCTGTGAAAACCTGGGCTGACTCACAGTGGGGAGCTGGGAAAAGAACATTCCAGGCCTAGAGGGTGGCAGGTACAAAGACCCTGGAATGTAAGGTGCAGTGACGCAGGCCTGTCACCCCACCTATTCAGGAGGCCAAGACAGGAGGATCACAAGATTACAAATAACAAAGGCTTGGGATGTAACTCAGTAGTGAAGTGCCTGCCTAACATGTGTTGGTCCCTGTGTTCACTTCCCTGCAGCAGCCAAGACTGTGAGTGAAGGCTTGAATTGGAAGCGCGCTTAGCATTCTGAGGAACAGCGAAGAGACTGTGTAGCTGGAACTGAGCGAATAAAAAAGTGATAGGAGACAAGAATAGAGGCAGTGAAAGTCCAGCTCACACATAGGCCACAAGTGACAACATTGTCGTTTGTTCTGAGTCAGGGTGTAGCAGAGAGGAGTGAGCAGAGATCATTTACATTTCAAAGGACCACTCTGGCTTCTGGGGAGACCGGAAGGTGTAGAGAAACAAGTTAGAAGGCTATTGCAATAATTTAGGGAAGACGTAGGTGATGGTGGCTTGGACCCAGCTAGCACCAGTGGAAGTGGAGAGAAGTAGTTTCGGCCTCCATTTTGAAGATGTGACCAACATATTTACTGAAGTATTAGGTGTGGGGTGTAAGCAACAAAAGGAGTCACAGATGCCTCCAAACTTTTGACCTGAGCAAATCAGGCCACCGAAACATGGAGCCAGCCTTTCTAACTACAGCATTTTAAGATTTCCCTGTAGGCTGAGCCTGGCTTTGCCATTCAATTTTCCAACACATTGGGCCTCAGTGTGGTGGAAACTCTCAAAAGTAGAATGGTGGTAGGCATCTGACAAACAGAAAGATGGAAATGCAGAGGCACCCAGTAGCAGAGAGGTACCAAACAGATTTAATTGCGAATCTGTATCCATCTCTAAACAAGGAAGAAGAGGATGCAGGAAGGAAGGGCGGAGGATATATCAAAATAAGGATCCATTTTAAATAGAGCAATTAACATTTGAAAGGGCCTTAAAAACATTAAAAGGTTTGTACAGCCATTATCTACCCAGGAGGTTAAAGAAAGCAAGTTTCGTTATTGCCAAACCCAGAGCAAATGGGAAAACTCCCACAGATAAGCCGGTGGGCTGGGAATCTGAGGCACACTTGGTCAGCCTTCCACCCTCCAGTCCACGTCTCCCCAGGTGCTGAGACAAGGCAGAGTGCTAATACCTGTCAGGAGGTAGTTGTAGCTGCTCCCTTGCTGCACCTGGGCAGAAGGCCTGAAGATGATTTTCGTTGGGAGGAGCTGTATAGTCGACATGACAGGAAATTAAAGGTAATTCTGGCTCTTGTCATAAACCTTCAAATTTGTTATTTCAGAGTGATAACTGAGCACTACTCACAGAGTTTTAGTCAAGTCTGGGCCTAGGCTGATAAAGCCTAAAGCATCCAAATGTTTTTCAAGAGCCGTGGAGACTGTCTAAACCTGAGAAAGTCATGTATTAATTCTAAATTATATAAGGGTAACTACAAAATCAAACATTGTATTAGTTGTCTTTTAAATTTAAACTATGTCTGTCAGTTTCAACTCAGTTTCATACAGTGTGTTATAAATTTTTGTCACAGGTGGTCTGGGCTACCTTTCAGTAGGTTTAATATTTTAAGAGTGAGGGTCAAAAACTAACAGTAGCTCAGTCCTGTGAAGAATTTAAAATGGCCCCAGTGGTGAGTGTAAGGGGTCCAGCTCTAAGAGCAAACACAGTGGTATTTTCACCCTGCAGAGATGTGTCAGTGTAGCCAGGCCTGGTTGAGTGGTGCTAATATTTCTCTGCAAGTGAAAGCCATCACTTTCCAGGAACAGGCCCCTCCTTCCAGACTGGGCCTTTGACATGCGCTTGGTCTTCCCCAATGTGCTGACCAAGACCTCAGTCCTTACAAAAAGGCATTTGGCCAGCTGGCCCCATTCATCCTTTCCCTGTGAGAATTCTGGCACTCATGGCCACTCCTAGTGAGTTCTCATAAATGTCAAGCAGAGAAAATAAAGAGCAAATCCACAAGCCAGTCCCTGGGGGAAGAGACACACAGCAGTGTCCTCCTGGAGCCCTCTCTGTGAGAGGATGGGGACCCAACCCATGAAAGCATCAGCCCCTCCCCAAGGAAGACCAGCAACAGCTCCCATAATCCTCTGTCAGAGGCAACTGAGAAGTCTCATGGGATGGGGCCGGCTGCTTGGAGGGTAGCCAGAGTCCTGAATGCCCATCCCTGACCCTCCCAAGGGCTGCCTCTATGCGGCCACCACAGCTGCCCACCCCCACCATGGGCAGGACCATAGGCGAGGGGCATTCAAATGCTGCTGAGATCGACTTTGTGCGGGAGGCTTGGTCCAGAGCCCCTTAGATGCAGTCAGGGCTTCCCACAGAAGCTCTGGACCTCTGGGGCTTTGAGAGACTTTGGCTGCCTCCCTCCGCCCTGGGGGGTGTCCACACACTTGCTCTTGAGGAACCTAGTCCGGGCCCCTGGCAGCCTCAGCCAGCACAAAAAGGCCTCCATGTGGTTCTCAGGCTGTGGGTGGACTCAGCCCTGGCTGACACCGACTGTGCCAGGAAGTCACTTCTGAGCAGGTGTTTCTTGAGTGGCTGCCGTAGACTTAATATGGTATGAAAAGATTATAAAATGTATCTGGGCTCTGTGAGATGTGATGAGTTCATAAAGATGCCCAAGCCATCTACAGGACACAGTGCAAACAGGATGATGGGACTCTATACTATGAAATGGGATTGTATCAGTTAACTGTTTCTATGCGACACCCCACCCCAAAACTCAACTATTTAAATCAACAGTTATTTATTCTCACTTCCTGACATGCAAATTGGCTGAAGTTGGCTGATCTGTGCCTGGTTTGGCTGGATGGCTGTGCTTCAAATGGGGAGTCTGGCTGGTGCCTCCCTGTGGGTTGGGCTCAGGTCGGCTCCGAGTAGTTCACTGTGGCGTGCAAGCTGGAGAGACAGTAGCCGCGTGGAGCAAGCTTTGCTCGTGGTGGTGACAGACGCAAGGGGAAAATCCTAAGCACTTGTGCCTGTCTCAAGCTTGTGCTCCCATCACATCTGCTGGTGCCCGTTGGCTAAAGAAGCCAATGTGGATCCTTTCCAAGTCCAGTACTCTGCTCAGGAGGACAAAGCAAGCAGCCATGTAGATAAATGCAACAGCAACGGGACAGGAAGAAGATGTCTCCCTTTAGAGAAGATGAGAGCAATGTACCCCAAAGTTGGGAAAGTGCAGAGAAGGAAGATAAGAAGATCAGGGTGAGAAGAAGTATCCTAGACGAGCCGAGGTAGAAGTCAGAGGAAGTGAGAAAGACTCTGTAGTGCCTACCCTTTACCATGGCTACCAAAAGATCAGATGCAAATTCAGATCCTGGTTTCATTTTGCCCACACTGAGAAAAGACAAGAGCTCGGATGGTTTGGAAGCATTTGTAAGGTCTGCTCGGACTTAAGCATTCGATTCTAGTGCTGACCCTTTTCTATCTCTGTGAGCCACTGAATAATGATCAACAGAGTCTTGGGCAATAACATTTTTGGTGGCCTTATTGAGAACCAAGCTGGGAAGCATTTTCTCACCTAATTCTAGCAATGGGAAACTAAGAAGGAAGTTCTATAAACATTTCTATTTGTCACCCCAGACTGCTAGACTCCAGACTTACTCCTGTGCTCTCCAGATAATCCTAACTGACTTTTATCATGACTTCACACGGTACTAAGTGCTCCATTCATTTTATTGAGGGATAAACAGAGAAAACCATGTACATGCTATTAATGTGCCCATTTTACAGACATGAAAACTGGGAGCCGAGAAGTTAATAAACTTGTCCAAACTCCTGTTAGACGATAGAACAATCTAACCGCATAATTCATTCCCATGGTACCAGCCTCTTCCTTTGTAAATTAGCAATATGGCTGGAGTGCATCCGCAGAAAGGCCTTCAGCTCAGAATCTCTGTCTCTCCCAGTTGTTTTTCTTCTTTGGCTCATGCTTTCAGTGGATCTGGGTAGAATGTCAAGGGATTCACTGTGTGTTTTGTAATTCCCCTGCCCTTGCCTCCTGGCCACTCAGGCCTAGCTGACTGTAGGGGGTTTGTATACCCTTGAGTCTTCTGGAGGCTGCAAGGTGTCCAAAGGTCAATTCAAGTTCTAAGACAGAATTATCTGCAGCATCTTCTAGCTGTTTATGGGAATCACAGGTTCCAACCATAATAACCAGCTCAGTGTACAGAAGCAATTATAGGAAAACAGCCAGCATTGAAAATGAAATAGTGTTGTTCGGCTGAGTCTCCAAGAGGAGACAGTGAATGAATGATTTCCCCTTTCTGTGCCTGCTACTCCTTGAGTGGTTCGATTTCTCTAAAGATCCTCAGGAACTAGAATACAGCAGTACCTTGGTTCCCGAACTGAATTTGTTCCAGGATTTTGGAAAAGATGGCCACATTTGTGTTCATGTGGGAAAGATGTCCGTGGCTGCGTTTGTCACCCAATGCAGAGTTCGCAAACAAAAACAGAATTTTGTCAAACACTTCTGTTCACAAGCAAAAGCATTCATGAACGGAGGTATGATTGTAAACAGATCAGTAAAGGAAGGCAATGAGGGGGTAGGGATGGAAAAGTGCCCTCGAATGGAAAGACAGAGCCATCATTCGCAGTGACAAAACTTCACTTCCTCTCAGAATGACAGGAGATGTTTGGGGCGCACCGGAAGCTGTGCTTCCTAGAAGGCAAAGCCAACCTTTACACAATAAGATGAACTGTGTGCTCTGTGATTTCACCTGCAGCGCTTCCTCCCTACACTACTCTGCTACTTAGCTCCAACCTTGGAAATTTTTGATTTTCCTGTTGACCACCTGCATTTTTTTCTTATGAGGCAACCGTCAATGCATGATGCAATCTAAGCTCCCCCAGCTGGAGAGACTCAAAATATTCAGGCTCCGTTGGACTTCCGGTTTCCAAGCCAGCATGTGCAGAGCTTGGAGCTTGTCATTCCCAACCTCGCAAGAGAAAAAGCTGAGCAAACTGCAAACCAGCCTCGCTTCTTACATCCCTCAGAGAATCGAGGTCACCAGACAGGCTGGGGCTCCTAAATTGGAGACAGGCAGATGGAGCATCGCAGCTGACTGGTAGAGAGGCCTGAAGTGGAAGCTGCTGGAGCCTGGACCAGACTGGTTTAGTGAGTACATTAACATAAACGTCCGTTCAGCAAAAAGAAGAAAGAACCCAGTCTAAGGAAACAGGGCAGGTGTCACCATCAGACTCAGCCAGGGCAGAAAGACCGGAATGACCAGACCAGGAATTTATAACAACTATGATTCAGATGCTGAGAGCTCTACAGGCTGTCCTGGATTAAGATGGTTTGACTTACAGATTTTCAACTTTACAGTAGTGTGAAAATGATATACATTTAGTGAAAGTTATGCTTTGAGTGTGGAATTCTGATCTTTTTCCAGACTGGTGATAGAGGGTTTATCCTGTCTTCCGACGCTGGGCAGCAGTAGCCGCCTGCAGCACAGGCAGTGACCTGCTCATGAGGGGAAACAGGCACCATGCTACACAGAGAGGCTGAGCTGGGCTGTTCTAAATGCATCTTCAACTTTGGGTAGTTTCCACTTTGATTTGTCAGGATGTAACCGCATCATGAGTCAAGGAGCATCTGTATTGGAAAAAAGTAGAAAATATACAAAAAAGATGGTAAATATAAGCAGAAAAAATGGAAACTCTAAGGAAGAATCAAAAGGAAATGCCAGAACTCAAATACCCAGGTTCATGTTTTTTAGACCAAGAGATATTGACCCCCTCTCCCATTATGTACCAAGCAAATGGACTCTGCCAATGCCTTGCCCAAGGTCACACAGTTAGTGAAAAATAAGGATTGCTATACCAGTCTCCTGTATTGGCATTATTCCCTGTATGTATCATTCCCTTGATCCATTAAGCATTAATTGAATGGTTCCTCTGTACTAGGCACTGAGTTAAATCCTACAATAGACCAGTCCACAAAATGGACTTGATCCCTGCCCTTTAGGAGGTTGACAGTATAGAATTTTTCTCACTTCTTCATCGAGACTTAAGAATGTCCGTGGGTGGAAGATAGAATAGGTCGAACTCTTGAAGACATAGGTGTAGACAAAGACTTTGTGAACAAATCCCCAGTTGTCCAGGAAATATCACAAAGAATCAACAACTGGGATCTGATCTTATTAAAAAGTTTTTGCACAGCAAAAGAAACCACCAACAGAGCGAAGAGACAACCCACAGAGTGGGAAAAAATTTTTGCCAGCTATTCCTCTGACAAAGGACTAACATCTCGAATATATAAAGAACTCAAATTTAAAGACCCCCCCAAATTTAAAGACCCAATCCAAAAGTGGGCAGCAGAAATGAATAGACACTTCTCAGATGAAGAAGTAGAAACAGCAGATAGACATGTGAAAAAATGTTCAACATCACTGGTCATTTGAGAGATGCAAATTAAAACAACCCTGAGATTCCACCTCACTCCAGAAAGAATGGCTATTGTCAACAAATCAGCCAATAACAAATGCTGAGGGGCTGTGGAGAAAAAGGAACACTTCTCCATTGTTGGTGAGAGTGTAGACTGGTGCAGCCACTATGGAAATCAGTGTAGAGATTCTTCAGGGAACTAGGACTAGAGATTCCATTTGACTCAGCTATTCCCCTTCTTGGTATCTTCCCAAAAGAATTCAAAGCATCATACCACACCGATATATGCACACCCATGTTTATAGCGTCACAGTTTGTAATAGCTAAATCTTGGAAACAGCCCAAATGCCCATTGACCGAGGAATGGATAAAGAAAATGTGTTCTTTTTAGACAATGAAGTACTACTCGGCCATAAAGAATAAGCTTGAGATATTCCTAGGTAAATGGATGCATCTTGAGACCATACTCTTAAGTGAAATAAATCGGACACACATGTTTAAATACCGCATAGTTTCTTTGGTTTGAGAAACTGAAAGTGTAAATAAAGACTAAAATGTATTATATTGGGAAAGGGAAGAAAATGTCCAATGGGAAAGGGAACAAGGGAGGGGGAGGGGGAAAGGAACAGAGGGACAAGAGAAATGAGAAATGGAAGGAAAAAATGGAAACAAAGCCTTTATAAATCAGGAGGGAGGAGGGAGTGAGGAGAGGGGAATGGGAAAAAAAGAAGCAGCAAGATATATCACGTACAGGTAAAAATTCCCTATGATGAATGTTATCACTACGTACATCTAAAATGTACCATTAAAATAAATTAAATTAAAAAAAAAGAATGTCCGTGGGTGCTAAACATGGCTAAATTTCACTTTCAATTGGAATCTCCTCTCCCCACATTGATATATGTGTGGACCAATTCACAATCCAATGCCTTCTTTTTTTCAGCCTTGCTTGTGAGCATGCCCCTGTGCTGGGCATTCTGCTAGGTGCTGGGGACATGCCTGGCCATGAAGGAAACTGGCATATAGTTTTTGAGTTTCCATTCTAGCCAAAGGAGTCAGCCAACCAACCATAAAACAAATAGAGACAGATCCTACGGGAGATTACTACATCTGGGTGAAGTTTCAACCTGCCACCCTGTTTAAACCTCCCACACACCCCTTTCTGCTACTCTCCACCTCCTTTCTCTGTTTATTTTCCTCCACAGCAATGATCAGATATACAACATATATAAGAGGTCTGCAGGATCTGGGGACGGGGCGGACATGGGGCCAAGAAACAAGCAAGGCTACTACATGCTGGCAGCTCCTTTGAGTAAGCGGGGTGTGGGGGGACTTGGAGAAACGGAGAAGAGTGAAGAAAGTTCAAGCTGAGGTTTGGACACATCCAATTCCTGATTCCTGGAGAGGAAACATTCCAGTGGAAATGTCAAGGAGGGAAACAAAGCCTCCATCTTCCCGCCTCCCAGACAACCCAATTTCTCCATAGCAAGTGCCTCATTTATGTAGCTAAGGGGTGGCTTCGTGTTCCTAGTACACTAAAGGCCCAGGATCCCATCCTATCAATTAGTTTGCATGATACACACTGCAATGGCACAACTGATTTGCTTGAAATTGGATATCATGCCGTCTGGCTGAAAGGCAGACTCAAAGAGTTTAATAGAGTTTCCTCTAGGCAATTATTAACCTTCCCTCTTAGCGACAGGACCACGGCACTTTTCACTCCTCAGAATGACAATTCTCTTCTAATAAAGGCCACATTTAATTTTATGAACTGCGCCAATTTAACACTCAGCTCACATGAACCATACACCTTGAATAAATGCAAATCTGGCCTCTGTGGCATGAATTACAGCCTTATGCTCAGCATCAGCGCAGCAACTAATGACACCCCCCCCAACTCCCAGCGCAAACCTGCACAAAATCCAGTTCTCCAAGGTCCTCATGCACCTAACATGGATCAGTTCTTGGCCTAGTCACACATGCGTTCATACATACCGTGCTGTTGTCAAAGGTCTGCAGTAGCCGTTACTGTCATTTTGGGAGGTACATTCCCTTTGTGGCAAATGTCGTCTTTTTGTTCATGGGGGGGTTCTAATGAAAATTATTGTGTGTATTTGATTAGCAACATTTGTTGACAACATATGGTCTGAGGAGGCTTCAGCAAATAAAAGGCTTTAAATAGTAAACAGAGATGTGGCTGCAATCGAGCAGATGCTTTCTGCAAATACACAGTGAGAGGTTGCTTTACCACAGAATTCTCTCTGCCTTCCCTCATTCTCTCCCTAGATCAAAGTGTGTGTTTTCAAAGCAGTGGCACTGTGCAGTAGGTTTGCAGAAATAATGTGCTGTGGCTTTATAAGTCATCTCTACTCCCTGGAATATGAATTATCTGTGACTCACATTTATTATTTGATATTAATAATGATGTAGTGCGACTAAATGAGTCACCAGCTCAAGTAGATCTCAAAGAAGCATTTGGCTACCATGTGTCTGAGAGGTTTTTTTGTTTTGTTTTGTTTTTGGGTTTTTTTTTTTGTTTTTTTTTTTTGGTGTTTTGAGACAGGGTCTCACTAATGTAGTCCATGCTGGCCTTGAATTCGCTATGTAGCCCAGGTTGGCCTTGAACTCACAGCAATCCTCCTGCCTCAGCCTCCCGAGTGCTGGCATTACAGTGTGCACCACCACACGTGGCTTCTGAGACGGTTTTAATACTAAATCCAAGTTTTCTAATATTCTGAGAGTGCTGGAAAGAGTTCCATGAAGAGTTTAGAGCAGCAAAATGGATCACCGAGAGGTGCGCTGTCTTTCGTAGGGCACGTTTATAGCTGATGTCCGTGGATGTGCTCAGGCGAGCATACTTCAAATCCTCTGATGAAAATCAAAGTTGTTCCACTGGCCCGAGCAGGCTGTTTAACTGTTTATAAAACAGGGGTCAGTAAACTTCCTATAAAGGATCAGCGAGTATATGTTTCAGGGCTCTTGGCCACGTGATCTGTGTCACAGCTGCTCAGCTCTGTTCTGGAGCACGAATCAGGCATAGACAATACATGATAATTGAGCATAGCTGTGTGCTAATAAAACCTTATTTATGGGCATCCAATTTTTAATTTCAGATAATCTTCATGTGTCCCAGAATGTTATTCGTATTTGGTTATTTTTAACCATTTAAAATATAAAAACCATTCCTGGCTCAGGAGCCATATCTAAGCAGGCAATCAGCCTGACCTGGTCCGTAGATCCGGTCATCAACCCCCGATCTGTATTCCTAAAGCAAAGACTTTCGTTTTTTAGTGTATTTTCTAGGTCAGGTATTGCATTAAACTCTGTTTATACAACAGCTCCTTGCTCGCACATCCTTCTCAGGTCACTACTATTCTTATCCCTCATTTATAGACATGAAAACTAAGACTTACCTTTTTAAAATGGTATCACTCCTACACATGACACCCCCATAGTGGAATGTAATATACCTGTGTGCAGAGCTTAGCGCTCACTGACTTTTGGATCCACGGCAACTCCTAGTACAGTGATGTGCTCATGGTACACATTCAGGAAGTATTTCCTCAAGGAAGACTAATTAGAGGTACAGTCCCTACGCCCTGAATATAGAGCCTCATCCAGTACCACATAGTGCTGCCAGCTTCATCACCTGTGCTGTTCAACTATTTAGTCTCCACCATTTTAGAAAATACATTTATTCGGAGCAGACACACATATCCCAAGGCACATGGCTTCCTATTTGGAAGTGTCACTGTGGGTACAAGGAATCCTGTAGTCTTTGCTTATGTGCTTGCATCTGAAAAGACCAAAAGACAACAAGTAGCGTATTTTAGACCTGGTGGCACTTTCTATCATTGTAGTCTTCTCTGGCCTCATGAACTAGCCACTGTGTGACCTTCCAGGATTTATTCCTTGCTTCCTAGAATGCTGTGTCCTCCGAATACTGGTAGGTGCTGTATGCAGTATGGAAAGTTGTACCCCTAAAAACTATCAATTCCTCAAAGAGATAAAATCCTCTGTTAGAGGGGGTGGTCACATCCTTGGTCACTTCATATGTCTCATTTTTCCACAGTCCTCTGAATTCAGTGATGTGGTTATTCTGAATTTGTCACTCCTCCCTAGTCTCTAAACAAATACATTATGTGCCAGGCTCTCGGATGGGCGCTGGAGGTAGGTTTTTAAAGAAACGTTCCCTACCCCAAGCTGTTCACTCTCTGGAGAGGAAGATAGACACAGACACACAGGTAATTGTCAAACTTTTTGTAATGCTGTGTTAAGAGTGACTGAGAGACAATAAAGGCCTGTGTTTTATGAGCTAAGGTCAGGCTGGGTTTGAAGCTCAGCTCTGTGATATCCTAAGGTCTTGTCCCTGGTTACTTGACCTTCCTAAACCCCAAGTTTCTCCATTTATAAAGTGAAGATAAAACAGGATGTGCTTCATAGAGCTTTTAGAGGATTAAATGCGATAATCCATGAAAAGCACTAACCCCAGGGCCTGACAAACACTAAGTACTCAAAAATTGGTAGCTATTTTTAATGCTTTTCTAAGCAAGCCATACAGTGTGAGTATAGTGGCAGATATGAGGGGATCACAGAAGAAAAACACCTACCCCATTTTACTTTAACTACTTTTTGTTCAAAGAGAAGTTAGTTAACCTTTCCATCCTTGGCTTGCAATAAATATCATCAACCTCTGATCTTTTCAAATCAAAGTGCAATTGTATTTCAGTTCTGGGAAACTTATAAGAAGACGTATTCATCTTAATAGCCACAGCAAGGGGAAAGACACATTCAGAGAACTATACAACAATGAGAAATAAAGTGTTTTATTGATATGTGGCCCCATGAAAGATGATGCTTCCTCCGCTGACTAGTTTGTCTATGCAGTATACACTCTGTGAATGTACAGGAATATATGAAATAAATAAATCTGAAGTTAGAAGTCAAAGTGGCCCAGAGTCCAAGCAGTTTTGAAAAAGAACTTTCCCTTTGAGTTACAGAGATAATCTAATTCCCCGGTGAGTTGATGGGATGAGAGAGGGCGGCAACGTAGTGGCGTGCGTAAGAGTTCAGATTGTGGAGTTAGACTGCCATTCACTTCCTGTTTGTAGCTTGGGAGGTGTCACCTCATTCTCTAACCTCAGTTTCCTCATCTGTAACTATGAGGATGATAATTTGTAGGTGTTTCATAGAATGGCTGAGCGGGTTTAAAAAGATAAAATGCATGTATGACTACGGTACACTTTTGAGGTGGGTATTTGGGCCCAGCACAGAATAGTCTGAATAAATACTGGCTATTTTATTATAAAGAAAGTTTGGTGCCTCTATGACTAGGAAGAGACAAAGAATAGATATTTTCATGATTTTTCTTCTCCAGCAGGGAAAGAGGCAGGAAAGGGTGCTGAATGTTAAATCTTCTTGATTCCCGTAAGAATTGGAGTCAACGGTGGCTTTCACAGAACCCAGGACTAGGGATGGGCAGAAGTTTCAACCCACCGCTAGTGGCCGCCAAAACCCGCTACCGTAGCCATCCTCTGTCCAGGCTAACACCCAGGGCGGCGTTTGCCCTGGAGCTGGGCTTATGGACCTGTGACCCTCAGCTGCACAGGCTTCACGCTCACAAGGAGCCCATTTTGGTTTAATTCTCAGCTACTGCCATCTTGCAGGTCTTGATGATTTCATCTTCGAAGGTGTTTTTGTAAATGAAATCCAGTGGAACAGTGGAGCACGCATTTGAACAGAGGAAATAATCAGGAAAAGGAATATGTTTTCTATTTTAGGTCCTTCAATGGCACATTTTCTCTTGATTTGGAGCAAAGAGTTTTGCTTTTATTTTGCCCTGGTCTCTGAAGTCCAGGTTAAATTGGAGTATTCTTTTGCCTGCTCCACCGGGGCCCACTTACCACGTGAAGTTTGACAGATAAACTGGGATTCCATCATGACCTAACAAGTTGAGGCGAGCCGAGATTCATGGTGGGAAGCCAAAAGCACAGTGGTACACAGACCTGGTAGAAAATGCAACATGATACCTCGTTGAGGGGTGTCGTCAGGGCAACCTCCAGGGGTTTGAATCCCATCCAGCTGCCAGTCTCAAGCACCACATGTCACATGCATTTTAAGAGCAGGACATCCTTGAGGAGCAGCATGCATTTGGGCAAACCGAGTTAATGCCTGTTGAGCAGGCCAGAAATTCCCTACAAACCAGGCCCCAGGTCGGTATCCCTGCACTTATGTCCTCTCTGTAGCACTGTGTTAGAGCTTCTCATTGAAGAGCTCTTGGTTTCTGGCAGAAATTTCCCTTATCCTCATGACTGAGCACAATGAATACGCGAATAGATTAATGTGCAATTAATTATAAATAAGTTAATGGTCACTTTTTTGCCAGTGTTGCTGATCTGATCACTCATAATGCGTATTGTGAGAATTATGACAGTAGCAGCAACAAGAACTAAAAAGTGAGAATTAAGAGATTTGGGTTCTTATCCAATTTGGTCACGAATCACTAGAATAAAATGGAGAACACCTTGAGTTTCTCCTCAGTTTTCCGATCCGTGAAATGCTAAGCGTAATAACCATTTTATTATTTACCGCGTGTAGTGGGGTTGCCAGTGCCCACCTTGCTTCCCTTGCATATAGTCGGACACTTAGGAGGGGCTTGATAAATATATGTTGGCTCTAGGAGCCTGAGGCAGGAAGAGTGCAACTTCAAACCCAGACGAGGGCAACTTAGCCATTTAGCAAGACCCTGTCTCAAAAATAAAAAGGGGCGGGGATGTAGCCCAGCATGGAGGCCCTGGGTTCCATCCTCAGTACCTGAAATTGTGTGTGTGTGGGGTGTGTGTGTGTGTGTGTGTGTGTGTATGTGTTGAGTAGATGACAAAATCTAAGTGATTATCACCATTACTAGAACACATGTCCTTGGTTGGGGAAGGGAAGACAGCCACTGGTTCTTTTCATGTTCCAAGCCTGCAGCTATTTACTCTGCAGCTACTGTGTGAAATGAGTTTATCTTATAGCTGTATTGAGGTACAGTGATACTAATGAACCACCCCAAACCCCACAGTTAGTAGCTTGGATTTCAGGTCCAAAAAACTTGTCATTGCTAGAATGAAGAATCCCCTTTTTTGCAGGGCGGGGAGCAGTGCTGGGGATCGAACTCAGGGTCTTGTGCTTGCCAGGCAAACACTCTGCCACTGAGCTAAATCCCCAGCCCCGAGTCCCTTGTCTTAGGAGCACACTGTAGGTTCTTCCAGCCACAGTCTGGAGTTTCTGTCCATATAGCTAACATTTTGCTGCTGTGTTTGAAACCTATCTCTTCCCTGTCCACTTCCTGTGGCTGTTGTGACTGTTGCAGTTTCCTGGTGGTTTCCATGCACTTAGATCCCCACAGTCTGGGTCCCCCATCTCCATTTTTCTGGAGCTCGCTTGCCAACTCTCCGTAGATTCCCTGTGTCGTTTAGTTTACTTAATGGAATTCACCTGAGGGAGTGCAACAGTGAGACTAGAAGTCAGGTTTCTATAATTTACAGAAGAAAAAATACAGGCAGCCTGCAAGCACTGGGTAAAAATATCAAGCCCGCTGGTAATAGTCACAAAAATAGGGGAATAGTCATGAAAGCAATATGACAAAAGAGACCAGAAGACTAGGTGGATGATGATAGATAGTGCAGGCAAGAAAGTAAACTTTTGATTTGTACTCTCGATCTCAGATGGTAGGAGGGTCACCACTGCCTTCGTGGAGAGCATCTGGGGGACAAGTACCTCGAGCCTCGTAAGCATTCATTGATGAGCATAGTTCCCACAACTTTGTAAGAGCTCTATGTGTTTGCTGATGAGTCTTCCATCTAGGGCTCTATCCCAAGGAAATGTCAGAGACGAAATAAAAAAATTAATGTCCAGTGCAATTCCAACAGTAGATCAATGATTAAATAAATGATAATGAATCCATAAAAATGTAACATTACAAAGCATTAAAATCTGATTTTAACAAATATTTTATAATATGGAAATTGATCATATAAGGCAAAATGAAAAAAACCTGTAGGTACAAATATATCTATACTGTATCCTGGTTCTGTAGAAGAGCATATATTCAGCATCATTTATTTATTCCAAAAATATTTATTTTGCATCTTCTGTGTCTCAAAGCAGTGTGCTAAGTTCTGGGTAGCAATGTAAACAAAACACACAGTCCCTAACTCAGAGTTTGCAGAATATTAGAGACTTCTGCTATTAAACAATCAGACAAATAAATCAATTATTGTAAATCCAGCGAGTGTTAGGATGCAAAACTAGACAGTATACTAGAGAGTTTAACATCGGAACCCAATTTAGAGTGGGAGACCAACAGACATGTTCTCTGAAAATGTGTCATTTAGGCTGAGCCTCAAAGAAGTGGCCTAGTGAAGGGTCAGGTGAAGGAGAAACACTGCCGACGAAGGGGACTATGCTTGCTGCGGGCTCAAGGTGGCAGAATCAGGAGGCCCATGAAACAGGAAAGGATGAGGGAGATGCCACAAAGGGCCCGATCATGCCCTGAGCACCATGCACAGGTGCCATGGAGGGCTGAGGGTGGGGCTCAGTGCACCCCAGGTAACACTTGCAGAAATTCACTCTGGCTGCAGGTGCAGAGCAGATGGAGCCGAATGCTCCGTGAGAACGGTGATGAGTAATTCACAGGCCACATCCGAGGGGAGTACCAAGGGCTCGTGTGAGCTAAGCCCTGCGACTACCCTGACGCTGGTAAACCAGATCCCCAGGGAGGTCTAAGACTCAAACACCTAGGAACCGTAAGCAGGACATGGCCTGTTCTTGTCCTTCCTTTCAGGCCCTCTTCGACTTTGGTAGGGCGGAGCCCCGCACGTTCCTTTTTCCAACTTACCTTTGAGTGATGTGGAAACAGGCCCTCCACCTCCCCACCTCTATTGCTAGTCTCATTTTAAAGTCAAGCATTGGCTCGAATCAAATGAAACCTCATTTCAAAATGTAGAACTGCAGTGTCCAAGAACTAAGGATTCAAAGGGTGAAATGAAACAGTAGTTGTTACTATCCGATAGCTTGTAGGTAGGAAAACTTCGCACTAACTTGACTTCATGCTACTTCCAAATGCTTCCTTGTGCTTCGTGAAGACGTGCGGCAACTTTCCAAGCCTCTGCCTTGCTTTTGCCTAACAAGCTAGTTCACACTTTCTGCCACTTTGGCAGGTTTGGACAGCTGGGAGGAAGATGTGACAGCTATTGAGGCCTCAAATTAGACCTGCACTCACGCAATCTGGGGAAGAAGGGGCAGTTTGCAATGGAGAAGGACATGAACACGCTAACCTCTCTGATTCTGTCCATAGATGGGGCACCCAGGGCGACTTCTCCACGACCCACGCGCTGCCTGCCGTGAAGGTGAAGCTGTTCACAGAGAGCACAGGGGTCCTGGCCTTGGAGGACAAGGAGCTTGGGCGGGTAAGTGCTCCCCACCACAGGAGTTATCAGAGGAACCCAGACAGCATCTCTCAGGTGTGTATCTAGCTCACAGGTCACCACAAGGCCACATGACCAGGTGCTGAGAGGCTCACCTTGGAGTTTGAATGCAGGGCTCCTCTCTCCATTAGCTGTGTGACCTTGGAAAGTCCCTCAGCCTCTCTGGGCCTTGGGTTCTTCTCCATCAACTTGAACTGACAAGAAAGTACTCTATAGAAAATAGAGCACGGATTCTTAACACTGTCAGACCCAAACGCCCTTTACACCAAAGATCTGCAATGCCTTTGACTATCTCGAGGTGAAATTCTTAGGTAATTCCACCACCTATGCACCTACCAATGTTAAAATCAATACAATTAAATTTAAAAAAGAAGCAAATGGAAACCAAAGAAACAAAAATTAGTAGTGAAAACTTCAGAACATACTCAAAGATCTCAAGAAGCAGTGCTCTACCTGCCCCCATATGAGAGTCTCTTTGAAGGAGACAATCACAACATCCACTGTGGAGGGAGGTGTGTGGAGGACTCACAAGCCAGAGCACCCCAAAGTGAAGTACTGAGGTTGTAGGCAACTCTGGGTAAAACTGCCTTGATTGCCCTTAAAATGTGACAAAGTACTTTGCTGTGTCAGGTTAGAATCCAGACTATGTTTGTTGTAAAGAAGTTTTTCTACCTCTGCTAATAACGAGGAGGAATATTCGAAGGTTGGGGGGACATAGGCCACCTCCCCCTGGGGAGGTCTTACAGGATGTTGAAGATTCCTGGCACCCCATTCAGTGCCAGCAGAGACCATCACTAATTACTCTGTCCATTCAAGTGTCCTCAAGATTTCTGAAACACCCCCAAGTGGTGACAACAACCTCTTTAAGAACCAGTGAGATAACAGGAACATTTCTCCTTACATCTCAGCGTTTGACTCCGTACAAAACAGCCGGGAATATTTCCAGACCTTGAGTTTGTCACTTGTTGGCTTAATTTATTTCCATGACTTGTATCATAAGCAGTGCGCTGATGATACAAGCTACAGTCTGGAGAGGCACTTGCAAGGACTCATGTGTCCCAGCTTCTGCCCAGCTCTTGATCCTTGCTTGCTGTCACAGCCCTTCAGTTGCCAGCACCACACGGCTGGCCAAACTTCAGTCACCCCAGCAATTCAGATCCTTTCCCACCTTGGGGGCAGGGAGAGTCCTGGCGAACTCCCTCAGGCATAAAAGACTCCTGCATCAATGCCACTCCTCGGGGAGGGCTTTCCTCTATGCCTTCCTGCACTGTCAGCCCACTGCTCCCATCCTCCACGACTGTAAAACTGGACTGTAAAAGCTCCATGGGAGGCTCGAACAGTAGAAATGTAATTTCCCGCATTTCTGGTAACTGGAAAGTCCAAAGTCAAGAGTCAGCAAGGTTCTATCTCTGTCTTGGGATCCCTGTGCCCTCACGTGGTGGAAAATAGCAAGCGTCTTCTCTTGTGATACGGCCACCAATCCTATCAGATGAGGCCCCATCCTTGTGACCTCAGGTGACCTTAATTACCTACTAGAGCCCTATTTCCAGATACAGTCACACTAGAGTTTATATAGCTTCAGCACATTGAAATTGGGGTGACACAGTTCAGGTTGGGTTTAATTCGTACTGGTTGGAGGCATAATCCATCCCGAAGGCCATGTGACCTTAACCAAGACATTAAACCTCTCTGCGTGAGACACCTTCCCAGACATACACAGCACACATACCTAGCAATATCCCCCGAGACTCAATTTCTGTGCTTTCTTTTTTTTTTTTCTTTCCCTTATTTTTTTTTCTACTCCCCCAATCTGGCTTCCATATAGGTTTTCCTTGGAATCGTATTACTAGGACATAGACCACAGAGGGTGGTAAATCAAATATTAAATAAGGCTATAAGCAAAAACTGTGCCCCACCCCAAAAGGGGAATGGGAAAGAAAGGCTTAGTTGTTTTTGTTGAGAAATGATGGGTATTCATTCCTGCCCCTAGGGACAGAGAGACACATAGTGTGGGGATGTAGCCTGCCTTTTATTTCTGTTGACATGTTTCTTCTTCTACCAAAGTAGATGTCAAGGGTCCTGCCAGTCTCAAGGGCCTGGCGTGTTAGTGTTAGAAAAGGCAAATGTGACCATCCAGTCCAGGGCTGCTCAGCCCGGGTGCCCAGATCAGCTGTGCGGGCCCCAGGATCCCCAGGAAACCGCACATGTGATAGGGCGGCGGGGGGGGGGAAGTGTAGAGGAGTTTTTCTAGACCAGCTGATCCAAGGCTTCACTGGCTTCTCAAAGTGGTTTCCACTTAATCAAAACCTGTGGGCTCCTCTAAGCCTCCGTTGCATGGACGAGAAAACTGTAGAAAGCAAGAACCTAGCTCAGAGCTATCCAGTGAGTTTAGGACCAGTGTGGCCTCTGCTTATCATCAGCCAGGCTGCTGTCCTGAGGATGTTAGCACAGCCCCTCGGTGACCTTTCTTTCACAAGCGTGCCTGCCAGGGCAGGCCCCCGACCTCACTTGCGTACTCTGAGGCCCACAGACACAGGGTAACAACTTTCCGGGAGTGCTGGCCACTCTCCTGGGCTCCCTCACTATGCCAAGGCTGACCCCAGGAGAAGATGCAGCTGGAGGCTCTGCTGTGTGCTCTAGCCCCCGCCACTCCTTCCTGAATGATTCCAGGGAGCTCACCAGCCCCAGGGCGCCTGCCTGGTGCTGGCATACCACCCTCTGCAGGCGGCACCTGTGTGGCCGCACCCAGAGACCTGGCAGGACAGTGAGGCAAGGCCCTCTGTGGACCCCACAGGAGAGTGCTTCTGTGTGCCAATCCCGCCAAGCTTAGCAGGGGCACGTTCAGAATCCTGGTTTATGTTCACCTCTTTGAACATTTTAGTTTGTTTCCTTTGTATTCTGTTTCATTTTTGTTAACAGTTTTAGTTGAATACTAATTCATGCATATTATTAAAACAATTAAAATGAATATATAATAGAAACTAATAATCCCCTTCACCTTCGCCTAATACCCCTTCACAATGAAAAATCTTGTGTGCAATTTATGGCATATCTTTCTCAAAATATTTTATGCACAGACAAGCAAAGCATGTACATATTACATATATGTAATCTTTTTTTAAACATATGCAACTGGAACTTACTGTAAACATACTGCTCTATGCACTGCTTAAAATTTCAGTATATTTGGAAATTGGTCCACTGTGCCACATACTGACATGTAACGTTTTTACATGGGTGCATATTGCTGTTTCATTTAACAAGTCCTCTGCTGATACATTTCTAGACTATTTCATCTTGGGCTGTATAAATAATGCTTTGGTGAATAGCCTTGAACTTATTTCTTGTATATGCTTATAGACCTATAATTAAATTCTAATAAATTTCAAAATAAAAATTTTGTTGACCAAAATTTGAATTTTGACAGACTGCCAAATTTCCCCAATATGCCAATTTTATTCCACAAAAGGCTTTAAAAAGTACCTGTTTCCGCATACCGTGGCCAATGCGGCATATAATCAAACTTTCCTTCAACAAATATGATCACAGGCCTGCTGTATCCAGTCATTACTGCACAGAGTAAACAGGAATATAGACAGGAAAAGATCTTTAACTTCACAAAGCTTAAGGGGCACAGGCACAAAAACTAAATATAGTAGCGCAGTGTGATAAGTGCTTTGCTAGAGAAAGGCCACCTGGGAGGAAAGCGTGCAAAACTCCAGGCTGTGGGGCAGGGATACCTTCCCAGGGAGTGGACACGAGACAGGCAGCCAGAGGAGAAAGAGCAGCGCTGGAGATCAGCAGGGCACAGGCCCTGTCCAGCTGCCCAGGACCTGGGAGAAGCTGTACTCCCTGTGGAGCAGCCACTACAGGGGGACTGTGGGTTGCCACATCTGCATCCACACATCAAAGCACAGTGCACATGGGCCTCAGGGAGATGATAGAGTGCTTGATGAGCAGCCTGGAACGTCTAGATGAGGTGTGTGAGCAATTCAGGGCTCACCACACTGGGGAGCATGTCATCATTCAATGGGCTTGACACATACACAGGAGTTGTCAGCATACAGGGTACTGGGCAGGCTGGGGACAAAGACAGGAGAGACTTGTGGTGACCTCATGTCTCTGTCCACTCTGGAGGCGATGTCTCCCCAGGGAGTGACCACTGGAGGGGAGAAAGTCTTTGAGGAATGGCCAGTGATGTGTTGTGGACATTTGCATCATGAATGGACACCATAATGCCTGGGGAAAATGCACCCTGAATCCATATGGTGGGAGGCCTGTTAATGAACTCCAGGTGTCCAGCGGGCAGTTTCTGCCTGCCTTTGCCACACGAGCAGGACAGCAGGAAGCCCAGGGCCTCTCCTGCTTCCAGACGGGCCCCGTCCGGGCTCTCACTGCTTCCCACATGTCTCACCCAACTGCTCTCCGGCCAGACGGGCTCAGGACAAAGGGCTGACTTCACTGGGATCAGCAGCTCCTGCCCCTCCATCTCCAAAGTATTGGTCCTCAGAATGCAGAGCATGATTCCAGGGTGACATGTAAGAACCTTTGTAGGGAAGGGGCAGGGCTCCTACAGCCAGGGACCCCCTGACTCACTCAGTCACATTCATCCTATGACACGTCCAGTTTGCCAGTGTTTGTTATGTAAACTCGTACATCTTCCAGTGTAGTTTGAACAAAATTAACCCTCACAGAATGAACAAAATGCCTAAAAAGACTAGTATGGGAGAGCTCTGATTGGAAGCAAACACAGAAATCCTGGAGTTGACACCTGACCTATCACGTCATGAGATAAAAAGAATGTGAATGCCATCAGACCGGACAAGCTATCACTCAGGATGTCTTGAAATTATTTAGAAGATAACTAGGAATGATGAATTTATGTCCAACATCATTAATGGTGCACCTTGCCATCAAGGTGATAGCTTGTGATATTTTAAAATACAGTTAATAGTATTACCTATCACAGCATTAGAAAGGTACAGTCCTCGCTTGGTACCCACAGGCTGTGTTGCTTCCAGGACCTCTGCCGATACCAAAATCCTCAAATGTTGATGTCCCTTTTAGAAAATGATGTAGTATTTGCATACAACCTGGGCACATCCTCCAGTGTGTTTCAGATCGTCTCTGGATTACCTATATTACCTAATAGAATGTAAATATTATGCAGACAGTTGCTCTCCTATATTGTTTAGGGAATAATGGCAAGAGAAAACTCTGTACATGTTCATTTACAATTATTTTTTCCTAAGTATTTTCAATCTTCAGTTGGCTGAATCCCATTCAGGAGAACCCCCAGGTACAGAGGGCTGAGTATACTGGAAAACTTGGAATTTTTCCTTAATCTTTAGCCCATCTTTTAAACCTCTGTATTTGTATGTATTTTTATTTATGCAATAAGGTAATATATTAATATAAAGTAAGCAAATACAAAATAAGAGCATACAGATGTTGGGCTAATTATTCAAAGTATTTTCTTTAGTAGAGCAAGATCAAAAATCTTTGGCAGTCACTGGTCTGAAAATTCAGAGCTTCTGTTGCAGGTATGTCCAGAGATATTGAAAAGACTGGTGGTGTATGTTTAGCAAGAATATACAGTATAAATCTTTTCATCACAAAGAGGGAAGTTCATGGTTAAGGGCGGGCAGAATGAAAGGGGTGAAAAAACAACACACAAGAGACTGAGTTTTGAAAAAAAAAAAAAAGAGACTGAGTTTTGGCTGTTTCTGTCATAGTCTCCACTCTTTTCAGAGCTCTTCCATACTCAGGAGGAAAGCCATACGTAGTATGATTAAAACTACAGTGTGTGTTTAAATTTGTAAAGATGTATTGCAGTAAAAGACACATTGCCATTAATCACCCTCAAAATACTCCCCTGCTTGTCAAACACACTTTTCCCACCATTCTTGCTGCATTCTGAAGCAGTTCTGCACGCCCTCTTTCACGCGTGTCTTTAGCTACACTGTCAGGCTCCTCGATGTCCTAAATTGATTCAAACATTTATGGCAATCTCTGTCAAACAAAAGCATTATAGTGTATCCTCTTCTGCATTAGTCATCAACTCCTTGCCCATCCCCAAAGTCAAAATGACTATGAAAGGTAAATATTTTTGGTTGACTTAGGATATCCTAGCAGCCATGACAGTGTAACTAAAGAAAATTGGGAAAGAGAACTTCCAGGACTGCTTCAGAAAGGCATGAATGGCGGGAGAAATGTGTTCAAAGCAAGGGGGGATATTTTGAGGGAGCTCAATGGTCATGTGTCTTTTACTGTAATCATTTTTGTAAATTTAAACATTCACTGTTTATTTCGATCACACCGTGTGTGTGTCTGCTCTCCGAGCAGGAACAACTGTGTGTGGCTGCAGCGATGCAGCACCTGGTCGGGGAGACCATCCACCCCGAGATTCTGAGTCTTTCCTGGGGCCCTCGGAGGGAGCCTGCCTTCCTTGCACCTGGAGAAAATAGATGTTTTGAAAATAAGAGCAACATGAAACACACCAGGCATGCTGCCCTCGCAGAAGCAGATCTGAGCAAGCCCAGCTTTAGTAGTGCCAAGATTTAGTCCATGTTCCCTTAGTTTACGGTATTTCCCAACTATCTCGTTCCTGCTTGAGTCTGTGTTCCTCACATTCCACATGATTTGGGAGCGTGCACCTTTCATCACAAATGCGAAGCAGACTGCCTGAGTGGCCCACTTCTTGCTTCGTCCCAGTGTCTAAGATAAGAATGGTGGCAGGAGACCCAAATGAAAGTACCGCCTCTGAGACACACCGCTGACAGGCACTGTCCCAGAGCTGTTGCTTCTCCAGGCTGAGTCTGCCCCTTCCAGGCCAGGCAGAGTTGCGTGCTGCAGAACAAGATTACCAGTGCAGCTGAATCCAGCTGACATGCATGACCCTAAGCTAGTCCCTTGCCTTCTCTACTCTCCTTTTCCTCATGCATCTGATAAGGTTCCTTCCATTGTCTCCTGCAGGCTTTGAGAAATTTCTCCACTTGAAATAGTGAACAAAATCTTAAAGGCAGGACGGAGGGGGGTGGCCTAGAAGTGTTCTCTACTATGTAAGGATATTTCTCTTTCATACATCTTCTTATCTGGTGAGGAGGAGCATAATGTCCTCAGTTCTGTATTTCCTTAGTGCTACTGAGCTTTAGAAGAGTCTAAGCAGACTCACAAAAATAATGATCCTTCCTTTTAAAAAGTTAGCTGAAAAGAGAGAGAAGAGAACAAGAGAATGTCGGTTCTGTCCACAGACATGGCTACATGTGGTGAGCCGGCCACTGTGAGTAGATGGGACCTTGGCAGAAGGACCTGGACGTGTCTCACCACCTCTCAGTTAGCAAGATCTCTACTCATAAAAGCATGTCCATAATGATGCTTCTATTTTCTGGCTAATAAGTTTGTCCTTTTTCCCTACAGGTTATTCTCCATCCCACTCCAAACAGTCCCAAACAATCTGAATGGCACAAAATGACAGTTTCCAAAAACTGCCCAGATCAGGATCTCAAAATCAAACTTGCTGTCCGAATGGATAAGCCTCAAAACATGAAGCATTCTGGGTAAGTGTTTCCTCCTGGAGTGGCCGTTGGAGACACAGCTACATTCATTTCTCAGGACAAAATTAAAACAGGGGCTGAAGCTGGGGCTGTAGCTCAGTGGTAGAGCTTGTGCCTAGCCCTGGGTTCAATCCCCAACACTGCAAAAAAGTGAATTAAATTAACAATACAAAAACAAAACTGATCTTTACAGAATGACATGGAAGGAAGCATAAAGGGGATGAGACATTATTAAAATGTTTGACTTCCATAGTTGCTCTAAGCTTCCTCAATTCTTAGGACTACAACATTTGCATTTTCACTGTCAATAGAGAGTAATGTCCTCCTCTACTTCTTCTTCTTCTCCTTTTCTTCACCCTCCTTCTTCCTCTTCCTCTTCCTCTTCTCTCTCTCTCTCTCTCTCTCTCTCTCTCTCTCTCTCTCTCTTTCTTTCTCCCTCCCCGCCAAGCTCAGGATTTCCAGTACAGTCGAAACCTTGCTGGAAGCATGCAAGGTGCTCCAACAGTTGCTGTAGCCACCTTCTAACAATCAACATGCCATTTTAGGGTTTAGTCCATCATTTAAATGAATGTCAAAAAAAATTTAAAATTTGTGATCTTCATTTTCTTAAGATTAGGGAGGAATGTCCAATTAAATATTTCAAGTAGGGCAAAAAGAATTGGTAAAGTATGGATTTATTTTATAGATCAAACCATAATTTGTACAGAACATGTTTATTGATGATTGGATATATGCTGAGCCACGGCCTATTGAACTAAATAGCTTGGACCTCATCATGTCAGAAAATATGGCCCTTGGGCTGAGGATTTAGCTCAGTGGTTAAAGTGCTTGCCTTGCAAGCACAAGGACCCGAGTTCAATCCCCGGCACCAAAAAAAAAAAAAAAAAAAATGGCCCTTAATGTGGACCATGTAACTCTGAGAATGTTTAACCAGCTGCAGGAAACAGGTTGTTTTTCAAGTATTCTACGAGTGTCTTTTGCCAA
This sequence comes from Hystrix cristata, assembly GCA_004026905.1. Classification (NCBI taxonomy): domain Eukaryota; kingdom Metazoa; phylum Chordata; class Mammalia; order Rodentia; family Hystricidae; genus Hystrix; species Hystrix cristata. The sequence continues at coordinate 39,470 of PVJO010008686.1, read as the reverse complement.
TCAGGTATCATTCTGCTTAGTTCCTCCTGTCACCAGTAAGGTCTCCTTACTTTTCTTTTGGGTGAAAGTGCTATAGTATTGGGTTTAAAGTGTTAACACTACTATGAAAACTGAAGATTAGCTACATGGTCTAGAAGAGAATTAAGAAACCCATTACCAAGCCCTGAGCAGAGGTTGGGGCAGGTTTAAACAGAAGCCCATGAGAAATCCAGGTGGGCATGGCCAGAACAGGAAGTGGACATCCCAGTGGATGAGAAAACCACAGCAGCACACAGTCAGACAGCAGAGAACAGGGCCCTCCCAGTAGTACATTCAAGGTCAATGGAGCCATCCAGGCTCAAGGTTCCAGGGAAGATAATGACCTACCTAGCAGGGCACCAGAGTGGTTCAGGTATGGAGTGTTCTAGAGGAACCGGAGGCCACTCGTGTACTAGAAACCACTTACTGATCCCAAACTCTGCATAGACTTGTGGAATTTACATTGCACTGTCTGAGGGCCAAGTTATCCCCAGGGCCTGAGACGGCACTATGATTTGAGAAGGCTGTCAGAGAGTGAGCCAGGCCCTAAGTACACACTTGGTCCTTTTTGGCCTTCAGTGAGGAAATCCAGCCAGCCTTTCCTCCTCCCCCTTATCGTATTCCTGACATATATCCCAAAAGTACTAATGACATTCTTCCCTAATACTGTATGTTTTTGCCCTTGAGGGTAAATATCCTAGTTTCAAGACAAAGGAGCTGAAAACTCTGTAGGTTCCTCTAATACACCAAGGAAGATCCTGTATCTTTAGCAGGATACTGACTTATAAATACTCAGGAAATATTTTCCGAAGAAACCTGGGCAAGAATGAGCAGGATGGAGGGAGGAAGAGAAGGAAATGAGGAAGAGATGGCAGACAGAAGACAGAATGGTAAGAATAGGGTAAGGGTATGAGCAAAATATATTACGTGTATGCATTGAACTCCCCCCTCCAAACGTGAAACCAGCAGAGGAGGGTGGGATAAGGTGGGTAATAGGGGGATGAAAACAATCAAAGTATGTTATGTACATGTACAAATCTGACAAAATGAAACTCATTAATCTGTACAACCAATATTATACTGTTAAAAAAAAGTAGAAAAAAAGTAAAACAGAAGCAAGCAAGAAAATAATTTTCCTCATTAGAGAGCAGCCATTTTGACCAAGTATAGCTATCATCCAAACTGCTTTTTAAAAAAATTCCTTGAAAGGGATGTCTCAGCCCACACACTAAGGGCCTGTGAAGCCCAAGAGTAGGCCGTTCACAAACACTTGCTCATGTATTCTCTGCAACAACCACTCGGCGTCAGCATTATTCCCCTCACTGGCCAAATTCTAATTTCCCACATTCTCTTCATTCACCCTGTTGAAATTCAAACTAACCAATTCAGATTTAGGATTTTTTTCTGTTGATCCATTTGAAAATCATTAATGTATTTCAGGCTACCCTGACCCTACAAACAAGTGAGGAAATATGTAGCTAATTTCTGACGAGTTCCAAGACTATTTTGTAGCACTAATGGGTCATTTAACAATTACCCTTGCCATGTCCACAAAGCCGCTGGGAGGGGGAATGGGCAAGGCTAGGAGCAGGGAGGAAAAACGATAGAGATGTGACGTGTATATAGACCAGTTCCCCAACAGAAATGTAATTACGACGCATCACTAACATATAAAAATAGATAAATAAACGCCAACAAAAAATAGAGACGAGCAGAACAGGGGGAAGTAACTAGCTTTCTTAAAAAATTCAAAAGAAAAAAATGAAAATTACTCTCACCAGGAAATATACCAGGAGAGCCCAGAAAAGCTCCGAAAAGTGACCACTAGATGCTTTAATGCCACAGTGGCGTAATTCAGGAGCAAACAACCTTAGCGGCGAAAGGAATGAGTCAGGGAAAATGTTGACGGACAACATTTTTTTCATATAAACTTTAAATAGTTTTGTTGGGTCCCATTGGGTGTGGAAGGAGGAGGAAAATATCAGAGCAATATCACAGCTTGGAGAAAGGAGGGAGAAAGGAATTTTTAAGAAGTCCAGCTAAAATTATAAATCGTATCCACTTGACCACATGGCATGGAGAGTCAGAAGTATGCGAATTCTTCCTTGATGGTATGCACAGAGGTTCTCGAATGAGCAGTGAGCCATTCAGAGTACTTGTATTGACTTAGAAAATGTCAGTGAGAAAAATCGACACTGCTTTTTTAACCTTAAAACATTAGTGTCGGGCCACATCTGAGAATTAGCAACTTACAGGTAGCTTTCTCCTTCTTCATCTTTGTCTCCATGTGGTAGGCATCCTCAGGAAGCACATTCGAATCCACTTTCTCAAGCAGCCCAGGGATTAGGAATTATTCTAATGAATGGTCCCTCCCTTTGCCCAGATGCTCGATATTTCTCCTCCGGTCCACTGACCTCCCGCCTCTATCACTTCACCCTTGACTGTTGTTTGTGTCCTATAAGAAGTCCCCCTGCTTCTTCCTTTGCTGTTCCACAATCTATTTCTTACTTGGGAGCCAGGCTAGGGATCTAACTCAGGACCCTGAGCTTGCTAAGCAAGCACTCTACCACTGAGCTAAATGCCCAGCCCCTGTTTTGCTTTTTCAATATGAGCCTGACCCCAGCACTTGAATCCTGGAAAACCTCCAGGGAATGGTCTCTCATTCAGTAGAGGCCAATGCCGTCCGCACAGTTACAAGGCCCTACGTGTGTCACCTTGGCCACTGGTCTTCTTGGATTCCTGAAAGACTTCACCTACACTCCCTCCTCGGGACCCTCGCCCCTGCGCTCTTCTGCCTGGCTGCCCCCTCCAGATGTTACGGGCTCACCTGGACCTCTGTAGTCTCGGCACCTGTCACAGTGTCTTACTTGGCCCACCTAAGTGTCATTCTCCTCCTACTTTTATCAGAGCTCTGATCATATCACATATCATGTATTTTTCTTTATGTGTTTATTTTCTGTCTTCTTTGCTAGACTGCAAATTCTTTGTCAGAAGAGACATCTGTCACCTTTGGTCACAGTACCTAATAAGGGCCTAATAAATTACCAAAGTTGGACAAACTGTTGTATGGATGAATAATCAAGCAAATGAATCCCCATTTTACAGACAGACAAACCAAGGCAAGTCTTGGGCAAGTCTTTTCATTGTGGTGAAAAGACTTGCCCGAGTCTATAGCTAGGTTAAGACTTCTGCATTCCTTCCAGTTAAAACTTCTCTGAGGACCTGAAGTTTAATTTAAATGGCTCCACATTGGGGTCATTCAGTGAACCACAGTTCACCAACCATGAGTAACGACGGCAATTCTGATTTTCTACCTGTTTACTAAGAAACCTCAGAAAGGGTTCCATGTACGACTCTCAGCCATTGACATTCCCTCCCTCTTCATTTTCCTGCCTGCCCCTCTGCTCTAGGCCTGCTGCTCCTCAGAGCCGTCAGCCACCTCTGTCCCCCAAGACACCACCTCTGAAGGCACAGACTCTCACACCAGACTGCCTGGACTGGACTGGTCTGGGCTTTGAGCGTTGCCTCTTGTCTCCCTCAGTGACTTAATGACGTCAAAGGTCAATTAGGTTGAATTATTTGCTACGCTGTTCATGTCCGTATCTCCTTACCGATTCTCTATCAATGACTGAGAAAGGGCTATGAAAGTCTCTAACTGTGATTTGGAATATGTTTCTCCTTGTTCTACTTTCTATTTCTGTGTAGTCAGACCTTGGTTATTAGATGCAGGAATATTGAAAGTTACTGAGTCATCGTGATGAATTGGCCCCTTTATGATTATAAAATGCTCTTCCTTATTCCTGATGACATTCCTTGACCTGAAATAACTTCGGGTGACAGTAATATGGCTATTCCATCCTTTTCAAAAACTATTAGTATGGTAAATCTTTTTATCCTTTTATTTTCAGCTTTTTTTGGTCTTACAATTAAAATGCATTTCTTATAGGCAGTATAGATTTAGATCCGCAGCTTTTTCAGTCCAATCTGAATCTTTCTTTCTACCTTTAATTGAGATACTTAGCCTATTTAAATTTAATGTGATTCTGGGACGGATAGGTTAAAATTTATCGTTTTGCTATTTGTCTTCTTGCTCTTTGTTTTCTTTTTGTCCCTTTTGATCTTTGTTCCCCTTTATCCTCTTTTTCTGACCCTTTTTGGAGTAACTGATTATATTAGTTTCTACTTTCCTCATTGTGTTATTCTGTCTTGAAATGCCAATCAGGTGAAGTCCTTGGCACAAGGATTTACTAGCTAGAGGCAAGTTATTTAACCCCTCTGGAGTTTCGCTCAACCTAAAATGGAGGTAACGATACTGTTTGTTTCTAGGGTATGGTGAGGAATAAATGAGTGGTGAGGGTTAAACAAGGATTAAAGGATTAAATGTGAAGCATTTAGAACAAGATTTGACATATAGTAAGCTCTATAGCTCTATGAGTTGTCGCTGGCGGTGGTCGTGATAGTGGTCACCTTCGTCACTGTTTACTGTCACCCATTCTTTGCACTTTCCCCGTCCCACACTTCTTCCACCTCGGCACCTGCAGTGCCCTCCCTGTTTTTCTCCACCCCCCACCCCACAGAGGAGTGGAAAGCACCCCAGGAGGAACCCCGGCTCTTGTCTCACTGTGACTTCTCTTCTTGTAAGACATTTTCATGAAGAATGTCTAACGAGGGGGAATAAATTCAAGAGATCTGCTGTGCAACTACAGTTAATAATCACATGTATACTTGAAAATCTCTGAGAGAGTGGATTTTATTCTTATCATAAGCAATTAGTGAAATTCAGCCGTTCCACAATGTATGCATATTTTACTACATCCTGCTGTACACCTACATATATAATTTTTACTTGTCAATTAAAAATAAACTTAAAAGATAAATCATAGTCATAAAAAAGGATTGACAGAAAAAAATGTGCCCTGCATCACAACCCCTTATACCACAGCAGGCACCAAAGTAGCGCAGAGCAAGAGCAGAGCACCAATATTTGGCTCAAGTCCCTTCGAGATGAAACCCCGGCCTCTCTGGTTTCCATGCCCCCCTCATCCGTCCTCCCCTATGCATGGTGCCCACGGCAGACAATCCTGGACAATGCCCCTTCCCTGTCCTGCTGCTCTTGCCTGGGCATCCTGGAAGAAGGCACACACAGAGCTTAGGAGCATTGCTATTAGTGCCGAGGAGTCCAAAGGCTGAGGGACACCGAGGTGGTGGCATCTTCCATGACTTAGCGACTCTCAGGGGATTCCTTAGCCCCAATCTAGCTTCCTCTTCTCTTCTTAGCCTTTCATAGCTTACTCTGGCCTCTCGTATAACTCAAATGCTCTCAGCAAATGATAGGGATGTCACAGATCTGCTGGCACGGGGTTCTGTAGAATGCTAGAGGAAGGGATACCTGGAAATCATGATGCCAATAGGACTCAAAGTTCCAAAACCAGACAGATGTACCTTGTTTTAGTTTCCAGGAGGCATGCACAAAAGCTGATGGTAAAGTCAAGTAAAGAATCCAAAACGAACTTTTACCCCTCTGTAGATTAAATCAGATTTTCCCCGCTTCCTCCCTCCATCACTCTCTCCCTCCCTCCCTCCTTCTCTTTCTCTCTTTTCTGCAGTGGGGACTGAACTCAGGATCTTCGCACTAAGCTAACTTCCCCAGGGCTTTTTTTTTTTTTTTTTTTTAAGACAGAGTCTCGCTTTGCTAAGTTGCCCGGGCTGGGTTCAAACTTGTGATCCTCCTGCCTCAGCTGCCAGAGTGCTGAGGTTACAGACTTACTGCGTGCCAGTTACTGTGTGTCTGCATAAATCATCACAGTAGTCCTATGAGAGTAGATATTATGTTATGGCCATTTTATGGTTGAGGAAACAGGCATGGGGCAGCTAAGCCAAAGGAGAGTTAGTGACGGGGCCAGAATTTTCACTCGGATGTTTCCCCTAGTTTGAGACATAACCAATGGGACAGACTGCTGCTCGCTCTCCTGGAATGCTGGTTTGCACACTGGTAATGCAGATTTCCACACCTCCCGAGAGCCCAGAGAGAGAGCCGAGGGCACTCCTGCCCAGCCAGATGGATCAGTCTGCAGGGAGAGGAGCTGGCAGGGCACCTGTGTGTCTGCCATCACAGACTGCCCATCTGCTCCAGGTGCTGTGCATTCTGTTCAGTGCGCATGTTTCAACCTGAGGACACAAAGAACCGGAGCTGGCGAGACAGAAACAGTGCCTGGCAGCCTGTGGCCCTTCTTGGTTTGGACACCTTCTGACAAGCGCCATGAGAGCAATGCATGCTGGGACAGCCCCATCCTCACCCAGATCAACTGACACTTCCCAAAGAGAGTTGTAAATTTTTCTCTGATCCCACCAGCTGCCCTTTAACCAGAAAGCCCCTCTGTTCAACTAAAGTAGTGGTTCATTTTTAAAACTTTTTTCAGTTTAAATTTATTTTGAAATGGTACATGAAAACATAAATATTGTACATATGTATAGGGGTACCATGTGCTGTTTTGATTAAAGAGCAGGATTATCTGCACAGTGCAGGAGGTGACGACTTCAAGGTGAGGCTGAACCTTAGGAAGGACGTGAGCTCTCACAGGAGGAGTGAGGTGCAGGCATTCTGGGCAGCACAGGTTGTGCAGAGATATAGAGCCTGCCAAAGTAGCTGGGATGGAAATTGAGCAATGTCTGGGGCCAGATCAAGATGCTGGGCTTATCCCTCTGTGCTAAGGTTCCCCCAGGTGTGTCCATACCATTGACATTACATAAGATCATTTTGCAGACAAGAATTACTTGTGTGTTTTAGTGTGTGCTGTATAAAGTACACAGCACATGGTACAAGGTTTCCTTCCAAAATACACTGATTCACATAAGGTAAGCCAATATAAAGGAAAATACCAAGTGAATCATGAACCAGATGGTCAGATGTGGGACAGATCACAAAAGTGGAACATGAGTGGCCGGACTTTGGGCCCTTCCATGTGAGCAGGGGAGAACCACGGAGGTGTTTCCACAGAGAAAAGGCATGAGAGGATTTGCAGGTGGTAGGATCTGTCTTATGGCCAGGAACTGAATGGAGGTCATGCCTGTGAGCCCAAAACTGGTTCACTGGTTCATCTCCAGTTGTCCATAGAAGCAAAAATGTAGGCAGGGACTGAAATATTGGAGGTGGGGAAGTGGAAAAACTGAGCAGGGGAGGAACTTTCTAGGCAGTAAATATCAACTGTCCATAATTGAGAAGTAACGAGGAGGCCAAAGGACACAGAATGACTCCCAGGTTCCTGGTTGAAGGTCTGAGTAGACTCTGCCTACCAGCCATTCTTAAGAGCATTCTTAATAGGTCAAATGGTAAAAATCTCATTTAGGCACATTTGTTAACATGTTCCAGAGTGGAAGTTCTGTCTGCTTTGAGGTGAAGTAAAGTCTTAAAAGTTATCCATTCCGTTTATATTAGCAGACAAGCTAATTTGGAATTTAGGAATTCGAATGTCACAAGATCCCTGGTGCTCAGTAGAGTCTGAAAACAACCAGGCTCCCTTTCTTGATCAAGGTCAACTCAGCATATAACAGCCCACACAGCCACAGTGGACAAAATAATTCACAAAGGAATTATTATCATTGATCTTTGAAGCCCAGATTGCTTTGAGCTACTGTATGTCTCTGTAGTTTCTAACTTTCCTTATTTCATTTTTCTATATAAAGATTAAATCCCATCATTTGAAGAAAGGAGAAAGGAGGAAGGAGGAGGGAGGGTGTCCTATGTTAATTGGCCTGCATTTGCTGGAATTGCAACAAAGTAAAAAAAAACAGGAAAGGTTTTCCTGAATGAAACTGGATGCGAGGCAAAAGAGTTGAAGTTGCAAGCCATCACACTCTCTGTCTCTCTCTGTGCAACGTCTCCCAGGAGCTGCCCAATCTGAAAGACTTTTAACACCAAACACATAAAGATGTTTTCCAAGGTACCATCTGGAATCTGCTAAGGATGGGCCACCACTCCTCTGTGCCGTGGATTGTGCCCACCACCTCGTTCTCACTTGTGCAGTTCCCCAAGCTAGTGTACCTCCTGGGGTATGTGCCGGGCCTCCTGAGAAAGTGTGCCCGGCAGTGCACGCCATCAGGCACTAACGCAGTCCCCGTCTTTCTCTTTCCATTAGGTATTTGTGGGCCATCGGTAAGAATGTCTGGAAGAGATGGAAGAAAAGATTTTTTGTATTGGTGCAGGTAACTCTTCAACTCTAATATCAATCTTAAGGGCCACCTGTGTTAAAGACGTGATAGGATGAATGAATGCTTTTAATTAAGGTATGGCTTACATATAGCACACAAAACGCGAGCATTCAGCTCAATGCGTCCTTCTGGATTCTATGTCCGGGAACCCCCATTGAGAGGAAGATACAGGAGACATCCATTAGCCAGAGGGCTCCTTATACTATTTTTATGTCAGTTTAACATTTGAAAAAAAATTAATTCACAACTTTTTTTTAATTCTCATAACACAGAGATGCGTGAGATACATGACAGAATAGATCCCCATCCTTGCCCAGGTCCAGGCCAGGGATGCGGGACACCAGGAGGGGGCAAGCGTGTAGCTATTAGGCAGCAGGGACATTAACACTGTCTTGAAACAATTTGGTGTTTCTCAGAGCACTGAGGCAGGCATGTCAAAACTTAGTTGGGTTTTTCATTTAGTTTATTATTTAATGTAGTTTATTATTTAATGATCCTGAGTTACCTGTAGGGGGCACTCTACTCAGTGCCTGTGTGGGGCCTCCACAGTACATGTTTGCAGTACATAATAATTTTATGCATCATGGGGAGTTGGTACACGTACATAACACACCCTAATTCCTTTTTTCCCTTCCTTAAGCAACTTCCCATAAATATGCTTGTTAGAATATTTCTTTCCAGAGTGATTTTTTTTAAAACCAAAACTAACCCAAATTTTCCTATTATACTGCCACTTGCTTTTTTCACTAGTTATTGTAGACATTTTTCCACATTTGCACTACAGCTCTTGCTCCAATACCTGGAGGGTTTTCCCTTTTTACTGGACTTCTAGGCTCCCTCAGTTTGGGCTGTTATTAACAGCGCTCCAAGGAACGTCCATGTATACATGTTCTATAGATTGAGATACTGATATTAATGATGCATTAGTAATATATAAATAATAAGCTGGCTTTTTGAGTGTTTCTAAAAAATGATTTCCCAGACATAGTAATAGTAATACATGTCCTTGGAAGGCACTCCCTTTTCGGTTTGTTTTTGTGCATCAGGGTTTTTCAGTTTAAAAACAAATTCGCCATTGCCTCTTTCTAATTTGTAAGCTCCATGACAACATTTATACTATAACTCAATTTGTAAAATTTTATATTTATACTGTACTCTGAAAGATGTCACAAAGTAAGTCAGCTTATAATTTAGTAACAAATGGTGCTTATTGGGTACTTATGTAGTATTTAAAATACAACCAATTCTGAAATCTCACTATGAAGCAGGATCCTTTTAGGTCTAAATGACCTTAAAATCCCACCAAGCCTGAACTTCCAGGGCGACACCCTCCACAGACCTACTCGAGTCATTATGGTGCCACTAAGGCAAAATACAGCTCTGTCTACAAGAAGACACAATCTTTGCTTTCATTGCCAGTGTGAGATACAACAGAGCCCCACAGCAGTTAGCCACAAGGATGGTTTTGGAGCGATGGCTACCCTTCAAAATCATCTCCGGCTAAACAATAGAATATATTCATCCTGAGATACCATTCCTCCTGCTGTCTACTGAGCAGTACTTAACTGCACACCTGTTTGTGCAGGCCACAGTGAGAAGATGTAGACAGCTATGAGGTCTGGTCTCCTGCTTCCAGAATGGTATATTTTCCAGTTCTTTATATACAAACAGCAGGTTCGACTAATTGAGATTTTAAAAAGAAAAGGAAATTAATGTACTAGATGGCTCAGAGATGGTTCATAGGATTGTTGAAAAGGCCACATGGCCCAACCTTGTTCAGGACAGAGCCCAGCATAGCTCCAGAAATCCTGGTTTCCACTGTGCAGACATAGGACAAAATGGCTCTGGTCCCAAATGGCTCTCTCAGAATCACTCCACTCGAGGGTCACATTTCAAAAAGCGAGTAGAACTGGTCCAGCGTGGGTCACACACCCAAGCTTTAGCAGAGGCAAAGGGCTGCACTTGGACCAACAGCCCCACTGGGCTGGCTCTCTCTCTCCAGCACAAAACCATTCCCAGAAGGAGAAATAGAGTCTGGGCAGGAAAGACAGCTGGTGCCCACTCTAAAGAGAGCATGGTATAACTGGGGACAGAGGGCACGTGAGAAGAGCAGAGCTGAATCGTGGACGGTTCTCCAGCCCAGTGCCCCAGTGCCTTCCACAGCACTTCAGCAGCTTCTCTTAGAATCCCTTCCCTGGTAGACTGTGTGCACTTTGGGACCAGTTCTGATTCTGGTTCATCTCGTGTGCTTTCTGAGGAAATGTGCCAAAACAATATCAGTGAGCCCAGCCGTATTTGTACAATGCATACCGAACTGAAAAGGAGAGCTGTTTTTTAGGCCGTGCAACTGAACACAGATGTTTTAGAGCCTTCACACTGACCTTCCTCCAAGAGAAGGTATGAGTCACCCAGTAGCTAAAAAGCAATCTGTGTGCTTGCTTCTGAAAATCATAAACATACACAACCCATTCAGGGCTCCTCAGCTTTTCTAGAATGGCGGTAGAGATAAACTTCAGCATTTTGTGATTTTTCTCACATACACATGATTCTCGTTGATTTTAATCCACCATTGAGGTGGGCTGGGTGCCTCTCCCTGACTGCACCTTCTGTTTCAACTAAATAGATGCCTCCCCAACACCTTTGTGACCTGCAGCGGTGACACGGCAGCTGCATCGTCACAGGGAAATGGAGGAGTCGGGATAAGAGCTCAGGTTGTCTCTTTGGGTTCTTGTCCTGTTTGCTGGGTCGCTACCTAAACGCAATTTTGGCAGCCACACCGGAAAACAGTGTTATCTCTGAATTCTTCTCATTTTTTCATCTCTCCTACTTAAGTGATTGCACTGAGAAAAACTTTATCAAAGTGATAAAGAGCAAACCCCCACCCCGAAACAATCTCTGTGCCAACATAGCTGCAGGGGAGAAGTTCAAGGTCCCCAGTCCTGGCCCAATGCAGAGGAAGCAGAAGTACCCCAGGTTGTGTGAAAGCAGGATTGCAACCCAGGTGGTGACTGCAGGGGCCCAGCATCCACGTGCAGTGTGGAATCCTGTTGTATGAACAAGTGATTTTCACTTGCAGCCAGACCCCAACCCTGAAACTCAAAGCGCAAAACTGATGCCAGGAGACACAGTCTGGTCAAGTCTAAGGGCAGGTGAGGGAGCTGGGGATGGAGTAGACCCCCCAGGCAGCCCAGGCAGGAGCTCTGGGGAGGACAGAGTAAAAACCACAAAACGGAAAGGATATCAGCCCAAGGGACTTTCTCAGCCTTGGTTCTCTTTGATTCCAGTGTTAGGTCTTATGGAGTGTATTTTATACAGAGTTGGCAGCGATAATTTCCAAGATGCTTATGACTTAGTGTGTTAGATTTAATACAAGAAAACTTCTTCTAAAACCTGGGGGAAAGAGAAGGTACCCATTTTCAGTATCCCCACTCACCCAAATTCACTCTTCCCTACTACCTCTAATACACACACACACACACACACACACACACACACACACACACATCCACATTGACTTCTTTTACCGTAACCCAGAACTATTGAAATCTTCTCCAAGTGAGAGCTCCTTCTAGTACTGCTACTTGTCAGGGTGGGGTGGAGGGGTAGGTGTGAATGAACTGCTTGCCAGGAACAAAGGACGTCCTCAGAGGGCTAGAACCACAGTGGCAATTCTCATTTATGAAGGTGGAGGCTAGAAGCATTGGTGACAGGGCCAGAGCCTGCCACTCCAACTGTGAGGAGAGCGAAGCCATTGCTGGGGTCCTGGGCCAGAGGCAGAGGCGTTCTTATGCGATGAGACACTGTTCTCCGAGTCTGGGCCTTCGCACCTGCACTGGACCTCGTGATTATGCAGATCACAAGGTGCCATTCAGAAGACCAACGTAGAGCATCTGCATGTTTAAACAAGCACCCCAGGAAAGCCTGAAGCGGGTGGTCCAACACCACTCTTAGAGAAACACTGCCTTAGAGGTCATTGCTCTCTTCAGGCTGCGCCCTCTCGGAGTTTGTATCTTCCAGGGAAGCTGGACAGAGTGCCTACACAAACTGGGAGAAGCAGATGGCATGACGGAGTTTTGAAATTCCAACATTTGCCCTTTGGACTTAGCTGCATCCTTAACCCAGAGATTAAGGGGAAATGTGTCTTCAGGACCCTGAGTGGAGACATTGTTGGAAACTCATCCTAAATCCACAGAATATGGCAAGGACCAAACACACTGATCACTGCTGTTAGCAATGTTAATCAAATCACTGACCAAAGCCCTGATAATAATAAAGAGGTCAATTCCAGAGAGCTCCATCTGCCAGTCAGAATTCGTCACCTTGGCTGTATAAGGGGAAGGGTGAAAGAAAGCCAACTTATCCCCATGCCGGCTCAGAGAGTTGCCCCTGTACTACTATCTTTTTATTTTAGAAATATTTTTTCTTTTATACTCAAAAAATTTCTGGTTTTAAATCAGTTTTTCATCCAGCTTCAAAGTATTTCTGGACTATTTACCCCATCATATTATAATATTTTGCATTTTCTCTAATAATGCTAATAATTATTTATATTTGTATTACCCTTTGGAGTTCACAAAGTATTCACCAAGCTGTTTTTCACAACATTTCTACACTATGGTAAAGGCAAATTTTCTCCCAATTCTAACACTGAGGGAAACTGAGGCTTGGGATGGTTAAGTAGCTTGCCCAAAGGCAGTGGCTGATGTGGAGTCTAGAGAGATTTATGCTTTTAGAATGTTCTAGAACTTGTTTACTTTACATTCCATGAAACAACGTAGTCCCTAAATCCACATCCTCTGTTTCTGATTTTCTACAGGGACTATGACTAAAAATCCTGAATATCACAAGCTTTCAGAAAAGATACTAAATTCAAATGAAATAAAATATTGTTGAATAATGTAAAAAACCTTATATACAGTGGCATTTCAATATTTATTGAGAATACATTATTTATTTTTTTCAATTTATTTATTTATTTATTTTAAACCAAGAACATGTATTGGTACATTCTACATACAATGGTCACATTCATTAAAGAATACATTATTTAAATAAGTTAACCGCAGAGATGTATTGTAAGACATGTATGTACGTACATGAGTCTCAATGAATGGTTTTTGTGCACAACTTGACAAATATCCTAAAGGGTATTATATTTATATTCTTGTTGCAAATTAAAAACAAAACAAAACCCAAACTTGCTTAAGTTCTAAAAGGGCAAGAACTGCATTGTTATCTAAATTAGTGATTAACTGAAGAGTCTTCTGGCATGGGTAGATCCAGGGATTAGATGGTGTCATCAAGATACAGTCTCTATAAATAATCTCAGCTCTGCTTTTTTTAAGCTGGCTCCATCCCCAGGCACCATCTCTCCAGGCAGTAGTCTGACAGCTCAAGCCTTACATTTTAGCAGACCTAGTGGAAAGAAAGTCTCTTTCCCCCTAGGCCTTTACTGAGCTTTCACTGGTCCAGTGTGGTCATGTACCCATCCTTCCACCAATCACTGCAGCAAGGAGATGTGATGCTCATTGGTCAGGTCTGGGCCACAGAACCCATCCACTCCACTTGCAACTACAGATGCAGTTATACCCACACAAACCTTTTTGGACTGAAAGTGGAAAAGATGGTCTTTCCCAAGGCAAGTCAGGATTCAGTTGCCAGAAGGAAATGAATGCCTGGCATGCACACTTAAGACATGTCCCACCAATGTTATCATCATTCCCATTTAAAGTAGAGACACTATGTCCCGCTAAAATTTTCTGAACTGTCTGGGGTCATGTGGCTAGAAAGTAATGGATCAGAAAATCCTATCCAGTTCTGTACAGCTACAGAACCTGTGCTTCCTCTGGCCTTCATGGAAACATCAGTCAGAAGTCTGGGTTGTAGACACCATGATCCTTTATTCATAGCCACTTCACATTACAGTCCCCAGGAAGGGCAGGAAGGGTATACTTCACATCTTAAAAAAATTTATCCAGGTACTGGGGATTTAGCTCAGGGGTAGAGCGCTTGCCTAGCAAGCACACAGCCCTGAGTTCGATCCCCAGCACCAAAACAAAACAAAATTTATCCATCTTTAAATCTTGGCTCAATCAGTTAAGGCTGCTTCTTGAATACTTGGCCTACCAACTAGACCCATGTAGACCAAGTCCCCAGGTTCTTACAGCACCATCTACCTCTTTTTAATATTTGTTTTCTAAAATAATGTGATTAATATCTGCCTTCCTAGGAAACATGAGGAAAGGAATTGTGTCTTGTTTGTGCATATGTATATGCACAACCACTCTATTTGCCGGATAGATGAACGAATGAATGTGCCATGATAGAGAGCTCTTTTCTAAAACATTTATGTGAACTTGGGGAAAGGGCTAGTGGCCGGGGTTCAGTAAAAATAGCAGCTACAATGGCAAAAGCAAAGAAAAGCAATTTACGATTTAGACAAAACGTGTTGTCCACTTGTATATGCATTTGTTATAGTCCTCCATAAGTGGTGGGAGGAAAGGCCAACTTTCTTATCTCATCACTGGACTCTGCTTGCTAAATCTAATAGAAACTTAAGGGCAAACTTAAAGATTTTGGATAGTTTCTATATGTTAAAACAGTGGATCTCAAACCTAAATGTGCATTAAGAAACATCTGAGACAATTATGAAAAGTGTATAATCTTTCTTAAGGCCTGAGCCCCACTACTTTGGTGCTGGGGATCAAATGCAGGGCCTCAAGCATGCTAAGCTCACACTCTTGGGCTGTACCACTGAGATGCGCCCCAGCCCGCCAACCTGAGAGTCTCTTAAGAATCTGCATATTTGTAAACTGCCTTCCCCCACACACAGTCTAATGCAGGTAGCTGTGGTCCACTTTTTCAGAAACTTCTTTATACTTTAAGTAAGGAGATAGAAAAGACGGAGAGCTCCCCGTGTGTCAGAGGTCCAGCTTCCTTTAAAATAAAACCTTAACGAAGTCTCAGCGGCCTGCCCATGATTCCACAAGTTAGACACATTCAACTGACAGTCCCGGTGGTATACAAAGTGTAGTCTCCGCAGCCCTCTTTGCAAAGGGCATTTCCTGGTGTCTGCTGGTCACAGGAGATCTCTAGACCCCTCTGCTTCCCACAGCTTTACCTGGCTTGACTTCAGCAATACAACCAGAAGAGGGCAGCAGGAGACAGAGCTACAAGAAGCAAGCCACTAAAACTAAGAGAAAAAGCAAAAGGCCCAAACCGCACAGTAGTGGTAAAATCCATGGATCTTGAAATAAGACCATTCCGTTGTGATATTTTTCTGCTCTCATTAGAGAATCGGAACCTCTCTGGCTAATCACATTAAGAAACTCTATCATCTCATCTTGCCAGATAAACTATGAGGTAGAAATTCCCAGGGAACCGTTCCAGCAGTGTCTGTGATCATCACTCTGTGGGGTTGTGGGGAGTCTGTGATCTGTAGGGCTAGATGCAGCGTGGAATGGCCTGGGCCTGTGCTTGCAGTAACCTATAAATGAGGGAAGAAGCAAATGTCTCTTTATTGGATTGTGTATACCTCGGTAGCACCCATCAGATTCAATTAGTGAATGCACATTAAATGACAGACTTTGTTGTGAGGTGTAATAGGAGCAAGGTGTATAACTCCCCAGGCCTGCCCTCAAAGGAGTCATAATCTAGTTGGCAAATGCACCAGTTGATCTGCACGGTACTAGAACGTTGGTACCGAATGTAAGGCAACTACCTCCACACAAAAAGCTGCGTAGACGCAGGTGTTGAATGTTTGGATGTTGCACACGGTATGTAAAGCTCAATGAATATCCAGAACAAAGTGAAATACAGTTGGGGGGGCTGGGGATTTAACTCAGTGGTTAAAGTGCTTGCCTTGCAGACACAAGGACCTGAGTTCGATTCCCAGTGCCAAAAAAAAAAAAAAGAAAAAAAAAAAGAAATACAGTTGGGGGCTCTGAGGCTTAAAGAAATGATGAATTAACAGAGTTGGGTGGGATCTCAGACACCCCCTGACCCCCCTGCATTCATCCTTCCATTATGGGAGCAGGGGCTGCTGTCGGCTGTCCTGAATATTACAGAGAGTTAATGCATATTGTCTTAGGAAACGATTCTCTGTGGCCTGGATTGTGATTCATTCAGGACCTGACACTGTAAGGAGCAGGTTGTACACCTCACGAGCAATAGAAACTCAAGTGTAGCGATGACATTTTCACCAGGAACCAACAGGGGGCAGCAACAGACAAACCAACCATCGAGACGTTCTGCACAGACACTTCTCCCAGCCTGGGGACACTCAGGACTGGGACAGCACAAGACACTTTTCATAAGGCTTGAGAACACCGATAGCTTATTGCCAAACAACAGCAACAAAAGACAAATCTCACCGAAGAGGAGACTAAAATTGTTCCCAGCTGGGATCAAAGTTCACTTAGGAAATGTCTTTTTCAATAAAAGGAACTCAGCAGTGAGGGCCACAGCACTCCTTCGCCCAGACAGTTGACATTCCTGGGTGGCAAATGTGCCCACGGGCTTAGCCCGAAGCTGGGGGAGGCTCGCTTTCCCATGGCTCCTTGCAGATGAGCCAGACGTAGAAATGCCAAGTGTCCACGCCGGGGCTGGATCAGCACGACAACAGGATCCTGAAGGTGGGCCTGCAGCCTTGGGCACCCGCCCCGTGCTGGCACTTCGGGCACCAGTGACAACGGTCCTGCCACAGGGGGCTGAAGACTGTGCACTGTGACTGGCACCTAGCAGTCCAGCGCTCATTGCTTGTGACAGCATGTCATTCCCGCACTCGTCTGAGGTGAAGGAAGACTTTTCAAAGCAGCCAAATGCATTCAGTGAGGAGCGGGGGGCAGAATGAAGGTGCAGCCTGATGCCGAGAACAGGTCTGCAAAAAACAAAATGCTTTTTAAAAATGAGTGTCTAGTCTCTAACTCCAAGCCAAAAGGTTTGTGTCGTGTCCACAAGTGAGGCAGCTTCAGCCAGGGTAGTGGGCATAATAGGTAGAACCTATAAAATTGCTGATGTTCAACCACAACAGTGACAATTGCGTGTGTCCTCAGCCCAATCGTAGTAAGAACAGCAGCGACAAGAGTAGCTGACCTTCAAGGAGCGCTCAACTAAGTGTCATGAGCAGATCGGACAGCACTCGTGTGTGAATTTATTCAGCCTTCCCAGGAAGCCAGTGGGGAAGGTTCTTAGCTTATGTCCAGTCTACAGATGAGGTACCAGAGGGCCACAGAGGTGAATGGTCACACATTCAGAAGATGGCAACACTGGATTTGAAGGCGGGGGAGAGGAGCTGGGTACATGGGGAGGGTCTCTGTGGGGAGATGCGCTCTAGAGGAACAACGTCACAATCCGCTTTTCCTCTCCAGGTCAGTCAGTACACATTTGCCATGTGCAGTTACCGCGAGAAGAAAGCCGAGCCTCAGGAGCTTCTACAGCTGGATGGCTACACTGTGGATTACACCGACCCCCAGCCAGGTACCCCCTCTCTAGGCCCTGCAGCCACAGAACGTTCCTGCTTCTTAAATCAGGGGGCAACTAATAAATATCACTATTCATACATATTAGTGCTAGGTACTAAGTGTTTGACTCAGGTGACCCCTGCAGCCAAGACCCGGATGTTACAGTTTCCCTCCTGGTTGATTAAACCTCATCCATTTCTGGGGCTTCCATGTTACACGGGGGATTGTGCATCTTTCCTTTGTACACCTTTAACCACATCAAACGTGTACTCTATCATACGATGCTAAAATGCATTCCTAAAAAAGAGAATTTCTACATGTACACCAGACTCTTTGTGTGTGTGTGTGTGTGTGTGTGTGTGTGTGTGGTTTTTCACCAGTGATGTGTGGGCTTGGCAGGTATTATGCATTCAAGACCTAGCTAGAATTCAAGAACTCGCTAAGGTTAGCTGCTAGGACCTGGTTAGAACACACTCCCTAAGTACATTTTGTCCTAAGAAGACACCAGTCTCCAAGCACAGGCGTCGCAGCTCCTGAGACTTGTGTGACTAAGAGAACCGTATAAATGGAAGTATTTCTTGTAAGTTCTACATTGCCTAAGTTTTACATCCTGCCCCCTCACACCTCTTCCCCCACCCATTTTATCTTTTTCCCAGAAAAATGAATAGAAATCAGCCTCAAAGAACCTTCAAGATGAGGGTGGGGGTGCGAAATCATTTCAGCATATTAATGAACAACAAGCACCAACAGCCCGCTCAGAGAAGTTTATTTCCATGCCAAATCTGCACAAGGGAAGCATTTCCAACCATACTGCATTATTTGGCCCAAAACCTTTTTTTTTACTCCCATATTGCTCCTCCACATGCAACAAAATACACATAAAAGAAAAACAGAGTTTGAGAGAAGATGGGGTGTTAACCTGGAAAGGTATGGCAGGGAGGGCCTTGGTCTGGCTCCTTAGGGAAACCGGCATTTCGAGACTCCCAACCCCTGAGGATTTCCACTTGTTACTCGCATCCTTCCGAGCACACTGCAAAGCTGACCACATTAGACGTGAGTGAAAGCTTTGCCTGGAAACCCTTCATAGTGACTAGAACCTAGAGTTAGAACCCAGCTGTTTTGTAGAACATCTTATGCAAAGGAGAGGCCCTGCATTAAGAAACCAGTTATCAGGCCATTCTGCAACAGCTTGGGTTCTTCTCAAGTCGTGGGGTTCTCTTTGAAGAAATACAGTCAGTCATTCCTAAGACCTACATCTTTACATGAGAGGCTAGCGAGTCAGTCTGAAAAGAAAACCCAACTCCACCTCATGACAGTTCCTCCCTGAAAGCCAGTTCACCACTCTTTCCTGCACGATTGCATTTGGCTCTCAGTGTATCCCGTAAAGTGCATGGACTTAGGTCATCATATCTTTTTGTAGATGAAGAAGCCAAGATTTCAAAAGGGCAAAGGCTGCCCGATGGCTGGGCTGGAACTTGGTCTCTAACCGTGTCACTCTTTGGCACTTGCTATGTGAACAGCAATAGCAAAGTGATAGCTGTTATTTATTAGCTCAAAGCAGAATTTTCTTCCTATGGTGAGTAAGACAAGAGCAGGGAGGGAGAAATCTCCTTGATAAGCATACATAAGAAGTAACTGTGCACATATATTGCTAAAGCTTTTTTATTTCTTTTTCTTAATATTGCTCTCATGAGACATATTTATAAATTCCTTTTATGAAAGATGTAAATGGAAAGTGAATTGATTATAATCTTGGGGATATTAAGTAGCTTTCTCTCTCTGCCTTTCCCCATGCCGAGTCCTATATTTCCTAAGTAATGTTTGTTTGAAAATGGAGATTTAAATATTCGCAGTTGTCATTTGTTAAGAAAACAAGGGCTGGGGATTTAGCCCAGTGGTTAGAATGCTTGCTTGGCAAGCACAAGGTCCTGAGTTCGATCCCCAGCACCAAAAAAAAAAAAAAAAAAAGGAGTATTCAAAAGAAAACATTTTATGTAGAATTTCTTTTCTTTTCCTTTTCTGGTTTTGGGGATTGAACCCAAGTTCTTGTTTGTAACAGGATAAGAACTCTACCACTGATCTGCATCCCCAGACCATCAATTAAGCTCCAGACCCTTCATTAATTAAGTTCAGAATTAATCTTTCTTTTTTCTTCCTTCCTTCCTTCCTTCCTTTCTTTCTTTTCTTTTCTTTCTTTCTTTCTTTCTTTCTTTCTTTCTTTCTTTCTTTCTTTCTTTCTTTCTTTCTTTCTCTCTTTCTCTCTTTCTCTCTTTCTCTCTTTCTCTCTTTCTCTTTCTCTCTTTCTCTCTTTCTCCCTCTCTTTCTTTCTTTCTTTCTTTCTTTCTTGAGACAGCATTTCACTAACTCACAAATTTGCCCAGTCTGCATCAGCCTCTCAGACTGCAGAGGTAACAGGTGTGCACCGCCTTGTGCTACTTACTCAGAATTTCTTAAAGTGATTATTAAAAATAAAGGTTTCTGAGTTCCACTCCTATCTAGCCTTTGAACCAAGAGGGGAAGCAGAATCCTTCTTTATAAATAAGACTCTACGGGCTATCTATACAAGAAGTTTGCCAGCCTTGAGTCTAAGTACCAACATTTTAGCCGGTGTCCTTGGAGATCTGAGGCATCTCCTTGGCAGCTCCTGGAAAGTGGGTGCGTAGGTCGAGGGGGAAGCTGGAGTCCATCTCTGTCTCTCCCAGGCCTGGCTTTCTCCAGGGTGGCAGGGAAGCCTGTCGGTGGAGATGGTGCACCACTCCGTCTTCCCACAGACAGTCTTTCCCATGGAGAAGGCTGGAACTGGATGATGTCCTTGCCTCGGGACCAGCCTGGGCCCCCGATGGTCACCCAGACCCAAGCATTTTTACTAAATGAGCTCTACCTGTTTAGAATCTTTGAGATGTCAGTTTGAGGGACTGATAAATTACTATAGGTAAGTTTTACACACGAGCTATTCTTTTTCAACTAAAACTGAAAATGTTTCACTTTACCTTTCCCTGGGTGTGATTCAAAGAGTATATACAACAGTCTCTTAATTCCCCAAGCAAGGAAATCTTCAAATAAAAGGGTACCCATTCAGAATACTGCCATTGCACAGTATGCCAAACAACTGACTTTGGTCATAAACGATGTCTATGGGCCTTTTTCTTTTTTAACCACAAATAGAGGATGATGTCCTCACAGTTTGTTGGGAAGCAGTCCCTGCCCCTGCCCAGCCCCTGGCCCACGATTCCTTGCCTAATCTGCCTCCCTCAGCTCCAGGTATGTCTTTGGGTGCCCCCCGCCCCGAGGGACTGCACTCCACGCATCCTCCCTGGACAGCCCATGCGCTGTTGCCCATTACGTTTTGCAGAAGCCGTCCACAGAAATTGCTACTTTTGCTCATTCTGTGTCTCTCGTAGCACACGTCACTGTCTGCTTCGCTTTCCCCTGTCTTGGTTCTCTTTGAACTGTGTTGCTCCTCTCCCTCCCTCCTGGTCTCATCAGGATGTCCCGGGTCTCCTGTAGTACAGTGCTCAGTCATCAGCCCTGGAGCAGCCAGACACGGGGTTAGAAACCCGCCCTGCCACTTACAGACCAGTTTGTGTCCCAGGATAACTGTCATTTTCTCTGGGATGGTTTCCTCAGCTGGGAAGGGAATGATAGTGTCTCCATCACAGGGCTGTTGGGAGGAGCAGAGAAAGATCTGGAAATGTATCGTCTCTCCAGTTGTGCCTCTGAATGACTGCAGCGTGGAGAGGGTTGTCCACGTCCCAAGGTCCCCATGGCTGTCTTTCTGATGGTAGCTCCAGGGACCTGGCCCCACCCCAGTAGCAAGACTTGGGGGAGGTGGGAGGAGGCACCCTCCAGAGATATCTAGCCAGGCATTGACCGACTGCAACAAGACAGCTTAACCTGTGGTCGCCAAAGACTAGACTGCAGACCCACCTTTCCTTTTAACTCCCTGGTGCTCACTTTTCAGGCCGAAACTCTCTTTTAAAGCTCTTTTTACCTTCTTCCCTTCTAGAATTTTCCTTATCCTGCCATCCTTAGGCTCATCATGTTTTTCCAGCTTGTTACCCCTTCATCACCCTTCCCAAGTTAAATGTGTGTCTATTCTTCACAAGAAATTAGACAAAACAGCCCCTCACAATCATAACCATCAAAAGATTTTATTAAAATTTTATTGAGCCAGACATAGTGGTGCAGCCTGTAATCCCAGCACTCTGGAACGCTGAGGCAGGAGGATCGGAAGTTTGAGCCCAACCTCGGCATTTAGCGATTTAGCAAGATGCCATCTCAAAATAAAAAGAAACAAAGGCTGAGGATGTAGCTCACTGTGAAGGCCCTGGATTCAATCCCCAGTACTGAAAAAAAAAATTATTGATATATCACTAGACTTTCCACATAAAGAAGTAGCTATCCATTGCCCCAATCTTTGGCCATTCTCAGTGGAAATTTTCCAACCAATACTTACTCTTCTGCAACGGACACCTGAATTAATGTTGTCGTCACAGAGGAGAAGTCCTAATGTCACCAGAAATGTTTTCTAGTGCCAATGTCAGACAGGTTATTGACTGGACCTCACTGCAAATTTTGAGATGCAAATCATTCATTTATTTTCCTGTCTATTTTTAACTAATAACTGGGGAGATAATGAGGAATCTGATGTAGATATTACGCTTTATTCCTTGGTGAAAGTCCTAACTAACCTAAAATGCAGGAGTTTGGAATGTCGATGGATACAATATAGCTTTGTCCTCAGCTCATAGAGATACTAGTATTTTCCTCTAAATTTTCACCTTGAGAACCATCTATGGAAAAAGATAGGGGTGTAACATATTCACTCCTCCAACAAATATTTGTTGAGCACCTACTTCGTACTGTGTACTAGTCTAGATGCTAGGGGTATTGCTATGAACAAAACAGGCAAAAACTCCTTGTCCTTGTGATACAAAGTAAAGTGTGTAATTTTCTAGAAGGTGATAAGAGCAATGGAGAAAAATGAAGCAAGGTAAGAGAGAAGGGTAACAAGGGGTAAATGTCATGGAAGGCTTCATGAGGAATGTGAATTTGAGAAAAGATATGCAGGAGGTGAGGGGATGAATCATGCAGAGATCTGAAAGAAGAATACTCCAGGTCCAGAGAATAGCAGGTGCAAAGTCCTGAGGTGAGAACATGGCTGGGTGTTCAAGGAACAAGAGGCCAGTGGAACTGGGATAAATGAGTATGTAGGTACCTAAAGGAGAGAGACAGACAGACAGAATACTAGGACAGGAGACTAGAGGCAGGAGGCCCACTCGATGTGGGCTGCGGGCCTCGCCTGGAGGGGGGCCTTTTGTCGGAGTGGAATGTAGAGCCACACACGAGGAATGACGTGCCTTGACTTTGTACTGAAAGTACCATGATGCCGTGTTGAGAAACGACTCGAGAGAGTGAGGCTGGAGGCAGGACATCAGACAGGAGGTGGTTAGAGGAGCCCAGGAGAGAGGCGATCGTGGCCAGTTCAGTGGAGCAGCATGGGGGTGGAAGCGCTCACATCCGGTAATGTCCTGAGGGTAGAATTCTAAGACTTTCAATGCCCACTGTAGAAGTTAGGAAATGAGAGAGTAAAAATGACCCAAGAGTATAGAGTTCAGCTTCTGTAGAGATGGGTCGAAGCTTCTCTGGGATGGAGGGGAGGCTTAGCAGGAGAATGCTGGGTAAGGAAAGCTCAGCATGGCCTTTGGCTATCCATGTGGAGAAGGTGAGAAAGCTGTGCTGGATCAGAGCTGGAGTTCAGCAGAGAGGACCAAGGGCAAGGAGAATCATGAGGACCTTCAGCATATTCGCACTACTAAAAGCTCAGTGACATCATGGGATGATGCAGGTAAAGATAAGAAGGGTGCAAGGACAGGGTACCAGGACACTCTCACCTTTAAATGTCAGGAGGAGGAGGAAGAGCAAGCAGCAAACAAGACAGAAGTAGCAGCCAGGGAGGAAAAGGAAAATCCAGTTTCCTAGAAGCCGAGGGGAGACAGTGTTTCAAAGAGGCAGGAGTGCATGTCCAGTGCTGCCGATCGGTGATGGAGCCAGTGAGATTGAACCGATCATCAGATGCAGCATTGTGGAGGTCATGGCTGGTCTGGGCAAGAAAGTTTCAGTCAAGCAGCAGCTGAAACAGAGGGGCCAAACAGGAGAAAAAAGACCATTGCTACTCGAGTATGGTGCTCAGAACTCGTTAGAAATACAGGCTCCCGGGCTCCATCCCAGACCTCTAAATCAGAAGCTACATCTGCCAAGATGCCCAGGGGATTCAAATGCGCACAAGAGTTTCAGACACCTTGGTAGAGATGTTCCTTTCATTGTAAAGACCAGAACACCAGGGCAGGAGCTGACAGGAAAGCAAGGCTCTAAAGAGGTTTTGATGTTGTTATTGTTCATTTGTTTCTAAATACTAAGGGGAAAGAAGTGTAGTTATAGGCAAGAGTGTGGCAAGCTCAGGCTCAAAATGTCTCTTCATTGCCCTGGGCCCACCCCTGGCCACACCGTTCTTAGTTCCCCCAACCTAGAGTCCAGTAAATCGCTCCTCCCCTCCTCTGGCCCAGGAAGCTGCTGAAACTGCTTTCTGCATCTTGCTTAGAAGTCGTTCTTTCCTTGCCTTGCAGGTCTGGAGGGGGGCCGAGCCTTCTTCAATGCAGTCAAAGAAGGAGACACGGTGATATTTGCCAGTGATGACGAGCAGGACCGCATCCTGTGGGTCCAAGCCATGTACCGGGCTACTGGGCAGTCACACAAGCCTGTGCCCCCGACCCAGGTCCAGAAGCTCAACGCCAAGGGAGGGAATGTGCCCCAGCTAGACGCCCCCATCTCACAATTCTGTAAGTAAATATGCCACTTCTTAAAAATATAACTCCACAGGGTAAAGCAGATCTTCCAAAGTCGAATGAGAAAAACTAGTTACTTTTATATTTAGGATTCTCAAAAGCATGTCTGCTGGAAACATATAGGGGATTCAGGGTGAAAGTTGGGACACTATCGTAGATGAAAGTTATTTTAAAGTGCAATACTTGACATTCCCCACCAAGGACCACATGAAGGAAAATGCATTTTATGTGTAGCTCTCCTCGTTTTAGTGAAAGTTTGGAATTCACACCCAAACATGTATTTGTTTGAGACTTTCAAATATAGTAGAGTATGTATATCTTTGCTTCATTTCTTCCTATTAAAAGTAATTTTAAAATAGTGTTGATTTGAAATAAACTTAAATCTGCAATTTAGAACCATTTAAAAATAAATGATGACATTATCACATGCAATGGAAAAAGTAGCTTAAGTCCCATTCCTAGCTAAAATATCAGATACCCAGAAATGAAACTCTCCCCTGAAACAGCCCGTGTGAATATTCCAGTTTCTCCTCTTCTCATCTCTGCCTCTGTTTACTTCCTTGCCCATTTTCTTGCTATTTAGGAAGGACTTTTCTCTCCCAACACTTCTGATAGAAGGGGTAAGGTGAGAGCCAGGATATACTTGCAAACAATTTGTTAAAACAGAGAAAAATGGAGGCATCTAACATGAAATCAAGCGTTTCGGTTTCAAATGCTTGTGCTAAATAGAAACATTCGTCTTACCCTGAATATCGAATCAACCAGGGTTAACTCGGGCACAAGCCGTTTTAGCAGCAGTCGTGGGTGTGGAATCCTCTCACTCAGTCTGGTCATTGAGCACCTGTCTCGGAGTGAGACAGACTAAGGATGAAGACGCATGAGGGCCCTGCTCTCTGATCATCTCTATGCCACTGAGAGAGTCTAGGTAGCAAATGGTCAGTCCAGAAATCACACAACTTTGGACATTGATAAATCCCATGGAGAATGTCGTGTAATGGTGACTGGATGGAGAAGCAGAACATTAGACAAACAGATGACCGGGAAAGGCTTCTCTGGGCTTATGCCCAAGTGCCAGGGATCTTGTCCTGCAAATATCTGAGGAAGGAAAATTGCAGAAAAGGGAAAGCAAATGGAAGAGTCCAAAGCAGACACTCAGCATCCTGCACAGCACTTTCGATCTCTCCTCCGCAGATTTTAAGCAAAACAGACACAGACAGAATCATTTTTCAGCTCCATCAACTAACTGGAGATCAATTCTCTTTTAAATGAACTCAGCTGCTATGTGCATTTCTGTCCCAGACTGTGTTCTTCCACCTTGAAATACCTGTTGTGGTTGGGAAATACAACTCTTTTTCACGCGGCCAACTCTACTCACTGGGCATTGCCAGGGGCCGATGGTTTCTTAAAGGAAAATGCATTATTTGGTGGAAACTTGTAAAAAACCACATTATCATGGTGGCTTCCCACACAGAAAATCATGAACGAATAAGAGAGTCCATGAGGTGGGAACTGGGGACAAAGGGACAGCCCTCCTCCACGACTATCGCCAAGCTCCCTTCTTCCTGCTTTCTCTAACTATCTTCTGGCCCATAGGTTTATCTGAGTCCGATAAAGACAGCAGCAGTCATTCATTGAGATAAAACCTATCTAATATTTTTTTTAAAATAAAAAACAACCGTGTGAAGGAATATCCCCTCTCACCCTGCCTGATGGCTTTTTGTAATACTTGGAAACCATGCGTCATATCCGCCTGAAATGCAATCATTCTTGCACGAGAAAAAAAATGCTAATTATAATCACCATCCAATCCACCTCATAAAACATATATCTCAGGTGATATTTGGAAAACACTGGTCTTATTTCCAAATAATCTCCAGTTCTTCTGAGGTCATTTCACTTTGCATTCAGTGTCTGTTCTATCATCTGCCCAGATAAGAAAATCAATATGGTTTACAATTGATGCACTTTTTGCTCACTCAGTAGGGAAGAGGAAAGATGGGATAAGATTAAGGGGAGACAGATTGGGGCATGTAGTTCCGTGAAACAGTATATACTTAGCATGTGTGAGTCCCTCATTCCAGCCCTAGTATAAAAATATATATATATTAAAAAAGAAGACCAGTGAAGGAAGTTGCTGAAGAAGATGGGTGATTCTTCACGGAAATACATAGGCGCTCTTGATGGAGATTTCCTCTGTGGGCGGGATTTATACAGTTATGAAATTGCACCACTTAATTGGGATCTTTATGAAATGAGGCATCCAGAAAAATCTTAAAGGTCAGAATTTGAGGGATAAATAAATATCATCCCTAGAAAGAATTTGAGGGATAAATATCATCCCTAGAAAGAACATGAGGTGGTCTGAGCAATAAGAGATAATGCATGCCCCTGGGATTTATCAGGATCTGTCTGTCTGGCAGTAGAGTCACTTTCTCATCTAGTGATTCCTTGAACTCTGCCCAGGAGTGGGCTTTCTCTGAAGAATATGAAGCCTTACCACATCTACCTAGTTCTAGAAGAAAAAGGCCGGTGCATTCAGCCATATAGGTTTTGGATTATAGGAGGCCCCTTCCTCAGCCATGAATGTGAACATAACATTGAGCTGTATAGTTTCCAGTCTGCCCAGCTGTACAAGTGACCCTGTAATAAATGGCAGTCCTGCCCCTGAGCTTCAGTCCAGTAAAACTGACCTCAGTAGTTCACAGTTACTTCATTAACCTTGAGACAGAACCTCAGCACTGCCTCAAATTCTAGCTACTGCTAGTTTGGGTACTTATTAAAAACTGCCGCCAAGTTACCAGCTTCAGTTCCCATAATTTAAAAACCAACCCATAATTTAAGTAGTCGAAACTTCCACTGAGCATTTGCATTCCAGGGTGGACAAAATCCATGAGAAAGAATAATA
This sequence comes from Hystrix cristata, assembly GCA_004026905.1. Taxonomy (NCBI): domain Eukaryota; kingdom Metazoa; phylum Chordata; class Mammalia; order Rodentia; family Hystricidae; genus Hystrix; species Hystrix cristata. The sequence goes on along the minus strand of PVJO010008686.1, from coordinate 12,033 downwards.
AAGGAACCAGGGATGAATTGTGCATTCCATTCCATGGTTCCTCGGGTTATACATAACACACACCCACCCCCCCTACACACACACACACACGGAGTGGTTGGGATGAAGGATGTATCAAATTTTTAGGGGAGTCTGCTACAGAATGGTGGTTAGTTCACAATCACTTCACAGCTGCTTTTGCTAAACTTCAAGCATCACTATTAAACTGATCAAATTCTGTATGTAGGTAATTCAGAGAAACACAGTATCAATTCCTGCTTAAAGTGACTAACTCATCCATGATTTGCTGGGACTTCCCTATTTTGAACACTGAAAGTTCTGTCCCAGGAAACCTTCATTCCTGGGAAAACCAGTTGTATTCATCATCCAGTTCTACAAAACAATAAAAATGAAAAAGAGCTGTAACACGCTAAATAGTAAATTTGGTCCTTCACTTACATTTGGTTCAGTTGTTCAAGTCACAGCACAAAAATTAATCACAAATTTTCTAGTTAGCAAAAATGGTTTCAAAAAATCAAGTATTGCATTTTAAAAAGGTTTCTTTGACTTCCAAAAGGTAAGGGCTATTTTTATATACTTTACTCTGCACACATCTCATTAAATTCTGTTCTTGAATATATGTTCAAAGTATTTGCCATCCTTTCTAGGGAATGATTTTTGACAGCAGCTTTTTGATGACTTAATTTTGTCCCTGATTTATTAGTATCACCCAGCCAAGGGAAGCTAAGAAGAAGTAAGCAGCAACATATAAATTTTGGGGAATAGAGAAGAATAAACACTCCAATCTTGTCATGTTGTTATCTGTTCCACGAAAACTTCAGATTGGGATGTTTTATACTTTGAGAAATTTGAGAGTAATCATGAGTTGATTTGGATCTCTCTAAATTCAATTTAACAGACTTCTTGGTGCAGTTTGTAGTTTTTACAATTTCAAAATGAAAAGACACATCTAAGAAAGAATGGCGTATTTATATGGAATCATAAAAATGGAAAAAATAGATCCTGCTATTCATTAGTTTGTGTGTGACTCTACAAAGATTTTGGGAGGGTTCCATCAACCTTTAAAACTTTTTTGTTCTTTTGTGGTTTTTTTGTGTGTGTTGTTGATTTAGTTTTTCTCCTTTTCAGTTAAAATTTTAAAGATTAAGTTGGTATCTAGTTACTCAACTTTTTCAAGTAAATACTTGCAATTCTCCAATTTTTGAGGCCACTGTTGCCCACACTGGAAACATCCAAATTTATAAATGAGTTTCTAACTAGTTTTTTATTGCCATGATTCATTATGTCTGGTGGCCTCTCACTGGGACACCTTATCCCTGTCTATTCTGTATTAGTGGAACAGTAAAAATCTGTACCTCGATTCTCATTTGCAATGGGGTGGGGAGAAAGGGGCTATTTTAATATTTGACATCTGGTCAATGATTATTTGACATATTACTTACAGTGAGTCATTTTAAAGTCTATCTCTCAGTTAATAGCATCATGGATCCCCAAAGTTGGATGTTTCTGAAAATTGTTCTGTTTTTGCCGATACTGAATAGTCTTCAACAGCTAGGGGGATTATGGTTAGTACTGGTCTTGGGGGGGTTGTTTTGTTTTTCTTTTGTTTTGTTTGAAGTTTCCTTGTTCGATCTTTGCTCAAACCCAAGAACTTTAGCTGCTAGGTTAGAGCTCCTGTCTGCTTTCCTAAGCCTTGTTGCTAGTCTTTATGTTATTCTGGTTTGTTCCTTCTTACCCTGCTAACTTCTAGCTGGACTGAAGGGTAAGTGCTCCCCCGTAGCTAGCACAGCTCAGATAATCAGACCAGATTATCTGACACCTGCAATGTGCTTCCCCCTCCTCTTAAATCTTCCTCATGTCTAGACTTTGTAGTAAAACTTTTCATGTTATTTTCCTGACCTTAGGTTTGAAATGTAAGCTTCCATACTGAAACTAGGATGCATGTGATGTGTGCATAATTGCCTCCTCTCCTTGGCTTTCATATTGGCATCAAATGATCCTCTGAGTAAAGCCGACCATGAGCGTCTCCTAATTTTTTTCATTCCAAGAATATTAATTACCATCACAATGAAATGGCAATTAAGGCCTTTGTTTCATGGAATTCACAGCTACCGACTGCTTAATGCCTGAAAACAGATCATTTTGCACTCTGATAATGTGTTATTGTTGTTGTTGTCGTTTCCTTTTCCATTCCCAAGATTAGAATGGTCAGTTTACGATGATGTGTGGTAACTGTGGGCACCTTAACAAATAGAAAGGCAGGGCAGGAAACACAGAGAGTTTAACTGAGCAAGACTTAAAGAAATTGCAAAATACAACTGATAAAGTAGGTGCATTATTCAAACACTAAAGAATTCATTTTAGAATTTGCTCTCAGATAATATCCGAAAGAGGACTCACTTTGAAAGGGGAGATCTAAGACATGGGATTTCCACACACAAAAGCATCAAAATGAGGAGATGAGCAAATCCATGTGCCTTCTTCACAAACATTTTGGGTTCACAATCTCACAATGTGAAGGAGGGTTTGACCTTGGGTTTTAAATGTCATTCTGCTGCTCCCCCAAGAACAATGACAACAATAACATTTTCAACATTATTTGCATTTGTATTAACTGTTCTAAAAGTCAACCTGTAAGAGAAAAAAAGATACTTTAAAACTTTAGAAAAATATTTCTCTTTACTATTTATTAATAAACAAAGTATACGATTCCTTTACTCATCTAGGAAAAAGCTATTCACCAAAAAGTGTATAGTAGAAAGTTTTGACATTAGAGGGAGTGAGAAAAAGAATGGTCAAGAGAGCAGGCAAATATGTATATAAGTATTCTGAATGCAAATTTAGAAGAAGTAGGTCATATCATTTCTCCTGACCATTTGACAATAATTCTTTCTTCTAATTTGTTTTCTTTCTTTAATTTGCTTTTTTCTCCTTTTCTTTCTTTTTTCTTTTATTTTGCATAAATGTACTCCTGGCTAGCAGACAGACTTTTTTCACTCCTCAAAGCAAATACTTAATTTAACTTTATTTTCATTTGAATGTCTGACGAAGCATTTAAAAAAGCTTACCATAAAATGTGAATTTAGTGGGAATTTAGGAATTTGCTATACTTTTTTTTTAAGAATGAAAGGATGGATGAGTAGATGACTGAATGAGTTCTGTTCTGAGTGAATTTACATATATTTTGCACAATGCATTGCTATCCTAGTAGATTTTCAAATAGTTGTTTGCCTTAATTCCTTTCTATAGTTTTATCTAATGAGATTTTTTGCTATATCTTCTTGTATTGTCAACTTGCAGTTGCTACATTGCAAGAATGCAATATCAAAGAATTAATTCAATATCAACTTAATTTGCATGGCCCAGAACCACACTATAAATCACATTTTTCCTATCATAAAAGTAAATGGCTTTTTAAAAGCGTAGACTCCTACAATCAAGACCAAATTTTTCCAAAGGCCATGATAAGATCTAAATAGATGTATGAAATGAAGGTTCATTTCTTTATTAAATACTTCAGACACGTTTAACGTATCATTCACTAAGCAACTCAGTATTTTCCTGTCCTATAAGTGATTCACAATAAGATACATCATTAATTGGTCAAACGTAGAAAATATATATTTGTTCATGTAGCGAACATAAAATTAATTCTTTGAAGATGTAATAATTACAGCAGAGAAACTTAGAAATCACTTACTTGATTTGAGATCAACAAAATCTCTTATGAGTTTTTACTCAAAGCAACTGTCTTAGAAAGAATTATAAAAATTAACATTGAGCTAAACATCATACGTTTATCCCTTTGGGTGTATTGCCATAGTAGTTTTCGACTCAAGATTTCTGCAGAGTGCAGCATGGCCCTTGATAACTTCCAAAGAAGTCATCCCCTCATCTGAATGGGAAGTCGTCCCATTCAGATAAGCTTGGCTCAGTTGGAGGGACCGTGAAGGAAGGAAGCCGCTTCTCAATTAAGTGGTCCACTCTGTGCCGTAGGGCAGCAGGCATGGGAGGGCCAGTCTTCTGCGTGCTGTGCACAGCTCAGGCAGGGTACAGTGTCCCCTGATGACTTGACTGTGCCAAGAAAAGCTCTTCTAGAAAAATCTGTAAACAGCCAGCTGCCATCAATCATTGTCATTTCTTTATTTCATGTCTTCTGATGAGGGTGACTACTGTCATTGTTCGTTATTGTCCAAACCATACATTCCCTCTTGCACTGTCAAGCAGATATGACAAGCACACATTTTCCACATAAGAAAGATACAAAGTCACCTTTTAATTTGCACTTCGGGTTCACAGATGACTTTGGAGTTACATTAGCTATTCTCTTGCCTCTAGCATCCATCAGGACTAACAACAACCCTAACTGTGCCTTAAATTTCAGTGATAAAACAGCTACCTCTAGCTTATTATAGAAGGGATTCAGGAGAGAAAAATGCCTCTTCCAGACAATTTGTTAACAGTACAGTTGTAATCGTTTTCAACTGCAGAATTTCTCTTTCTCTACTCCATGAAAATTTCCAAAATGCAGTATTACAGAATAAAAAGGAAGATTTCCCTTTTGTTTTCAATCCTGTACCTGTTGGAATAAGAAAATCTCAATAAAATAAAAATTTGAAAGATATATTATCCTTCCAATTTATTTGGTAGATATTAGTGCAAACCTATCTAAAAATACATATGTTTGAAACAAGATCACAGAAGGATGCTTGCTATTAAGAGATCACAAAAAATATGTATTTTTTCAGTTGTGAAGGAGAGAAAAAGGAAAAGAATATCAAATGTGAAGTGAACTCAAATATAATCAATTAAAGAACAAAATTAATGGCAGGGGAGCCTGTTAGGGCCATTCACTTGAATTTTAATAAAGCAGATTAGATGAGAGTATAAAATCCACATAATGGTATCACTGTAGGAACCAGAGTTTTCCCAATATTCCTCAAATGTCACAACAAAATTGTTTCCAGGGAAACTTGGGGTAGAGATTTCCCTGAGTTTCTCCCTGAAAGGGCACCTGCTTTCCGTTAGTGCTCCTGACCACCAGCCCGCTTCTGTGTTGTCGATGCCGTTGTCAGTGTTCAAAGTTCTGATGTAGTTGAGGCATCAGTAGTAGCTTTATTTATCTAAGTGAGCTTGAAGTCTATCTCCAGTCCCGTGCCTAAAGGACTCTAAAGCCCTTATGTTGCCAAACCCCAGAAGTGGAAGAGGTGGTGTCATTTGGAAGATGCGTTGAGTTATGCCCTAGCAACAGAACCTGTGAAATCACATCACCCTCTTTCAGTACCTGTGGACACCTTTGCAGACCAAGCAGGACGTGAGAACAACTCCCTAAAACCAGGTCTGGAAAAGGTCAAGGTTGAAGTTGGTTCTTAAAGTGTAGGCAGTCACTGATTTCTGTGGAAGAAAGAAGGAAAAGAAAAGAAAATGATATTAATGAAAAAGAGCATTAGTACATACCTCCCAAAGCAAGAGATAATCCAAACATTGCTGGGATTTTAAGCAGCACGTTACCCTCCTAATGCTATTTGCTCAAGCTAATGTTCAAATTCATTTTCATTCTCTTGACACATGCCAAATATTGGCAAAGGAAGTGATCCCACTGTCCTGAATTCAGGAATTGACTCTCGTGCTTTTGCTCTGGGCTGTTTTCTCCCCTCATAATGTCAACATCAGAGTTTTCTTTTTCTTTAATTCACTGATTCCAATTGTTTGTACAGGGGAAACAGAGTTGCAAAGAGCATTTGCTTTGGCATGTTCAACCCTATGGAGGAACAGACTGGGACAGTGCAAGGATGACTGTATGGTGTTGCTTGGGAAGCGCCCACAAGTTCTTTGAAACAGAATTTGGAACAGCTGGACCACTGCAGTGTTTTATTTTAAAATAGACAACATATGTAATGCATATGGTCCTAGACATGTATGGAGACACAGGCAGACAATCTGAATGGTATCCAAAGACACCTGCACCTAGAATTCTGTTTCCTTCTATAAGATTTTTTTCCTCTAAGAGCACATGTTCCCACTTTTGGATTTGCAAGATACCATCTGAATCCCCATGTGTGTGGCTCCTTAATAGAGCCAGTGGGAAGTTGTCTGGGATGGAGGTGCCTCAGTCAGCCAGTTAATAACCCCTTCTACGGAGCTGCTCCTCCAGGAGGTAACAGGGCAAGTCATATACCAGGAAGTGCCCTGAAGAACTGAATCATCTACCAAGGGACCCAACTGTGTGCATGTGTCACAGAAAACTGGAACACAACCCAGAAAAACACAGAGAAGGGACACAGGAATTGCTTATACAAGGGTAGAGCAGAACTGTGAAGCAAAGAGGTTGGAAAGGACTCCCAGCTCCCTAGAAATGAGATAGTTTAAGAAGTAAGGAAAGAGGGAACATTAGCTATAAATGCAGAGACATCCTTGGCTCACTAACAACTTAAACTGGCTTTGCAAGCACACAGAAACTTGCCTGTTTATGTCTAGTTAACATTTATTGAGCACTTACTGTGTGCCAGGTGCCTTCCAGACACTTCTTATCTGACCCCTTCGGCAACTCTCTGAAAGTAATCTTCAACTTATAAATAGGGACAAGGAGGCTCCGGAGCAGTAAACACCCACCTTATGCCACAGGCCTACCCAGTAGTGGCAAATCTAGCCTCAAATCTGATCTTCGTGACCCCTCCCCCCAAGTCCTCCCACTTAACTACTTGTTCTCCCAGCTGTTCCCAGTGAATTAGTATAACAATATCCCATAAAGTCAAGAGAGGGAAAACATTTATTAATACCCTGAATTTATTTATTTGAATGAAATTTCCTATTGTAACAAATAGGTATCACGTGCCTAGGTGCTGGGAATATAGCAGAGAATAAAAAATATCAAAATCCCTGCTTAAAAATTAGATCCTTTTCATCAACACCTTGAAATAGCATTCCCAGTCTACCCTTCCTTCCCTCACAATATAATAAGCCCAGGGAAACTGTTCAAGATTTTATAGGAACCAGTCACCCTTTTAAACTCTGTTGAGTTACTGGAGCAATTAAGAAAGTGAGCCTAATTCTGAGTAAATGGTAATTTTATGTGAGTAAAAATCCCGGGGATGCTTGTCTTAGTTGCTGGGGATTCCAGCACATTAAGCTCGATCCCATACCTTTAAATGTGCAAGGGGTTTTAAGGGTCATTGAACTATAGTCCACGACAGCAGAAAGGAAGCTAAGTAAGCTCATCTTACCCAAAAGGAAACTGAGTCTCAGAGAGACAAACAGCTATTTAAATAGCACCCAACAGATATTTAAAAACCTAGCTCAGACTAGAATCCAGACCCCCGAAATTCAGTCCCAGGCTCATTTGCCAGGTGGAGAAGAAAGGAAAGTGAAGAAGAAAGGAGAAGGACATTTGGTTTTGATAGTTATTGTCTGAAAAAAGAAAACAGGCTGATCTTATGCATATTTTTCTGTAAGCCTGCTTTAAAATGTCAGAATAAAAGGAAATTGGTCTTTAGACTTTTTAGCCAGCATTTGGTGCAGTGGGGGTTGTATTCACTGGTCCTTGTGATGGTTGGGGGTGGGATGGTCTGTGTCCAGGTCCCCCCAGAGGAGCCAAGTCACCTTTCAGACCTATGTTGTGAGTGGCCAGCAAAGCAAGATAGGTCTTCAGCCCAGCTTTTAAGAGGCTCAGCAAATACAGAGTAAGGTCCCTGAAACACGGGCTATATCTTTAACAGCTACAAAAAAGCCCTTTAAATGACCAGTTGTACTATCGTAATTAAAGAGCAATAAACTATCTTCGCCAAACTGGCAAAGTTAGGCCCAGGCCGATTTGTCAGCTTGCAGCCTCTTCTGAGAAATCCAAGAGCAAGAAGCTAATGCTCGCCAAACTGCCTGATCTATCTGTTAGAACTGGGAGGCAGGGGTGGATGAGGCTTTTTATGAGGATGTAACAGGATGAGCAATTCATGCACACCCCACGCTTAGTTTTTCCTGAATTAAGTTGACCTGAGACTGACAGGATGAAGGGGAAAGAGCAAAATCTGCCCATGGAAAAGGAGACGTGCTACCTAGATGGTGGGAGTGTCCTTATTCCAGGGCAGACCTCGGTTGGAGGTTTAGACCCTTGGGCCACAGGCCGCACAGCCTCACCCTAGAAGCAGCTAGCTTTGCCCAAGCCTCACCTTCCTGACCACCCTAAGTCAAAGGAAAAATGTAGTTTGGAGACCAAACGACTGAAAGAAAACAATTTTCCCAGGTAAAGCTTCCAGCCTTAATTGGAAAGCACTTTCCTGAGGATGAATCTGAGACAGCTATCACAGCAAAAGAGGATTCTTGCCGATTCTCTAATATAATTCCTGCACATGTGATATCCCTTCCAAAAGCTGGTGTTTCATCATTTTAATGGAGCGCTCTAGCTGTTAAAATCCATATTCTTCCACTCGCCTTCTGGAAGCCGTTGCTTCTGTGTATCTTGGGCATAAACAACACATCTTATTCAAATACTGACCACTTGCCGCTTCGCAAAAAAATGACAGAAGATTTCAAAAATCCAACAATAAGAGTATACATCTGCTTCACCGTGCATTTAGATTTAAATACTACCAAAAATCAATAAGAGAAGAAATCATCATCTTAAAGTCACTCGGCTGCCATAACCCAAGCTTACAGCCATACCCCAAGCACAGGAGAGAAAAAAACTGCCTGGGATGGAGGCCACATATGAAAATATTATCCAAACACCCTCCCAAGTCAGAAATCGATTTTCCCCTTGCCCTGATAGTATTGCTGGTTCCTGGCAAGTCCCCATATTCCAATAAAATGTTGCATGCAAGGAGTTGAATATAATCTCTCTTGATTCGATCTAAAATTCTGTTTCTTCGTAGTTTGCATATAAGAAGAGAGTAAAAATGAGGTGGAGTGAGCCGTTTGCTTTAACGTAAAAGACCTTCATTCCTACCTCTTTAGGGTTTGTCTGGTGGTGCTCGAGCTGATTTCTCTGAGTTACATTGCCAGCGCAGGATAGTATATTTTAGCTACACGTGTTGGAGATTAATTAGTTAGCCCTTAGGAGGTTTGTCTACTGCCTTCACCCTGGAAGGAAAAGTGTGACTACATTGAGACTATTAATTCACAATAAATGGCAGATCACAGCCCTTGCTGAGTCAATTTCTGTTTGTCTCTTTCTTATGCTTTGCTAACCCAGTAAGCACACTATAAGGCAATGTCCTTGGCTATCACAAACTAAATTCCCATTTAACTTAGTCTCCAGGATTCAATGAAAATCTTTTGTTTTTTCTTTAATTTTTAATTTTGGAGGGTGGGGACTCAAACCGTTTGTGAAACCAAATTGGCAAGTGGATTTGGAAGGGGAGGACAGAAATATTGTCACATTGCTGAAAATCAGCAGAACTCTTTCTCTAGATAATCCCAATAATTATAGAGAAATTGCTCTAGACATAACCACTGGAATGGCAGAATCTATTAAAGACCTACAAAGCTAACTAGGATATTATAAGCAAAGATCCGATCTGCTTTCAGTGTTTGGTGAAATGCAGGCGAAGTTACAGTCTTGTGCTTAGTTTTTAAAGAACAAGATGAATGCACTGGAATTGTGATCATTTGATAAACACATTGATGCCAATATATTTTTGCCTAAATGCAGTAAACTCACCAGTAAGTGATGCAAGTTGACAATGGGAGGTAAAAAGAATATCTTGGGGATGTTGGTGGGAGGTAACAGGGAAACAGCTAATGTTCATAATGCCTAGTGGATTCCTGTGTATTTGAAATGTCAAAGAAAATGTGATGTGTTTCTCTAAATTGTGTCTCTTTCTACATGTATAAATGAACAGACGCAGATAGAGCTCAAAAGCATGGCATGGATGAATTTATCTCCTCCAACCCCTGTAACTTTGACCACGCTTCCCTTTTTGAGATGGTGCAGCGCCTTACTTTGGATCACAGACTTAACGATTCCTATTCTTGCCTGGCAAGTATATTCTTTGGTCTACAGCAATTTAAACATAACATTTTAACAAATGAAATGTTTCTCTACCTGTACGTCAGAAGCTCTTTTCCCCCTTACAGAATCCCTTTAACAATTGCAAAAGTGGTTCTCAATTTCCTGGGTTGAGATAGTTTTACTTACCAAAGTGACAAGACTGAACTCAAGGAAGTTCTCAGAAGGGACACAGCCAATTCCCTAGCCTGCCCGTCTTAGCTTCCCCCTTTTCAGCTGCTACATGAGAAATTTTCCCAAGAGGGTAATCGAGTTTGGCACCTGCTCGTAGAGAACTTGTAAAAACTGCCTCCTTGTCTTAGAGTTTAAGACGCCCCCTCCCAACCCCAGACCTGGTGCTCCTGTCTCAGAAAGGAATGTGTTTTTGTGTGTGGCCTTTTTAAAGATTGAAATGTTATGTAAATAAACTTCACTTCACTATCCATAAGTTTAATCGGTTCAGGTTGCTTTGTTGGTGGCTTTTTTCCCCCTTCTTCTTAGTATTCATTCTTTTTCACCCTTTAAGAGAATATTTCATGGTAGATGAGACACTTGGAAATCCAGCTATCTAGTAAGAATATCAGTATTTCCTAAATCCTGTTTTAAACCTAGATTCAAATTAGTTAAATTCACAGAACTGCTATTATGTTTTTATTGGACTTCTGTAGATACATTTTTGGTTTTAGGCTGTCAAATACAAAATCCTAAAAATGTCTTGGTTTCTTTCCTTCTGCAAACCATAAATTACCTCGTTTCTTAAAGGTAAATGTTATTAATAATGTTTAAAGATGGAAAAGATGAAGGGAAATAGTAAAACGACTTTATAAAATCCTTGCCCCTGAAACACTGAAATCAATATATCTGTGTAGTATTCATTCACATATTGTTGATGTTAATAGATGTATAATGAATTCTCCTTCTTTACTAAATTACATGGTTATACCCTAACTCTATTCTGATTTATTTTTATGTAAACTCATTAATTTTTTGGTACCAGAAGCTAAAATATAAAAAATAGTAGGTAATCTTAAAAGTACAAACAAGACTCTGGAATGATTTATTAATCTAAGTCTCATAAATGATACATTGATGATCTCAGGTTTAGAATCTCTTCATCAGGAAACTCTGAACATCGCCAAATTGGAAAGGAACACACCACTTTGACTCTAAAAAGAAAAAAAAAAAGCTTACCTTGCATTGCAAGGCAATTTTCTCAAATGTTTTTCTACCATTATGGAATTATTCATGTTAATTATAAATTGCATTTATGAAATATGTAAGAATGTGGATGCCTCTGAACTTAAATCATGCTCTTTTAGGTATAATCCCTCTTCCCTTAAGGAATTTTTTAATGTGTATTAGTTTCGAGACTTTTTAGCGTCACCATTTTTTAAAACAATTTTCTTTTGTTCTGAAATTTACAACAAAAATGAATTAGTAAATGCCCTTAAAATTTTTGAAGCAGAAATGAAATACTGAAGCTTGTTTCCCACTAGTCATTATAGGCTTCAAAATATGCTCCAAAATCAAAAATTAATTTTGAACAGAGTAAAATAGCTTCTTTCTGCATTCATATACCTAAATCTATTAATTATTTCAGAATTACAGAAAATTAAAAAGAACCTTATCTCTTGTCTCTATATATTCCATTTTCTCATTATTACACTCTTTTTTTCAGTTGGTTTTGGAGACCGACCAGCAGGGATACATAAATTTTTCTGTGTCTTCGACTCAGTTCCTAATTGATATTTCTTCAACTCTTTTCAAAGCAGCTATTTTGGCATCTACAAAAGACTTGGTGTCATCTGAGTCGTAGAAAATATATTTTAATCTTTCACAGCAGTGTTGTTTCTAAGATTTAGCATTTGGGGTAGCAGATGGAGTGGCAAAGAAGTTGCCTATAGGGGCAGCCCACTGCCTCGACTACTCTCCCGCCCTCTGCAGTAACTTATAATTTGAAGTAGGAAAGATGCCGTCTTTCGTTGGATGCAGCGCTGAGCTGCATGTTGTCAATAGAAGATTCCCCAGATCCCTAATATAAGATTAGAGAATTG